>VHZZ01001686.1:87715-98815 GCA_009801015.1 Silene noctiflora | reverse complement strand
GTTAATCAACTGATTAAATACAAAGTATACCCTGTGAACCTATAAGAGATTTATACACGTTATCACACTAACTGTGGAGGACACGGGCTCCAACAAGTTTGTCTTTTGTCTCAGGGAATTTCAGTTCTTTGAGACCGTTCTTATTCTTTTTCTTTACTGTTTGTTTATGCCCAGGTTTGAGCTCGTGCCATACGATCCTGAATCGGAAAAGACTCTAAGGGCTAGACGAAATTTCTTTAGGGAAATCCGTCAAGCCTAAGACTTGAGTACGCTTGACACAGTTTACGCCGAGTATATTGCAGAAACCAGTCTTTTGGAGAAAACACTTTCATTTCTATCACCACTACGATCATGGCTACAAACCCCTAAGACACTAGCAAGCCACTCTGAACCCACTCTTGAATCCATACCTAATGGATTCAAGCTTCTAACAACCGATAATGGTACCTTTGAAATCCGTCCCTCCTACATTAATTTGGTAGAACAGAACATATTTGGGGGTGGAGCCACTGAAGATCCCGCGAAGCATATGGAGAAATTTGTCACTTACTATTGCTCTATTCCATTGACCACTGGTGTGACTCGGGACCTAGTCAAACAGGTCCTTTTTCCTTTCTCTTTGCGGGATAGAGCTGTGGAGTGGCTCCGTGATCTTGATATGACAGCTCAAAATATCACAGATTGGAATTCATTAGCTTTTTCCTTCTAGAAGAGATACTTTCCACCGTAGAAAACCAATGCTTTGAGGAGCCAGATTACCAGTTTCAGACAGGGCCCTTCTGAGGATTTGAATGAAGCTTGGGTTCGGTATAAGAGGCTAGTGCGATCGGTTCCACACCATGGTTTTGAAAAATGGTTTCTTTGCAACTAGTTTTACAACGGGTTATATGATGATCACAGGGCTCTACTAGATTCTTCTGCTAATGGGAGGTTCCAGAAAAACACAAACGATGATACCGCTTGGAAGTTGATTGAGGAGATCGCTACACATACAGCTGAGTATGGAAATCCCAGGGGGGAGTACAAGAGGTAGTGGGTCAGATGGAGCCGTTGCAGCTCAGTTAGAGGCTTTGACCGCCCAAATTGCCGAGTTAAAGACTTCCCAGTCCTTGGGAGACCAGCAGACGGTCCATGCCATGGTCCAACAAGAGATACCTTGTGAACGGTGTGGTGTTGCAGAGCATAGTGCAGCTGAGTGCATGAGTAGCGTGGAGCAAGTCCATGCTTTCTAATCCTTCAAGCAGGGTACACCGTACTTTAACTTTTACAATGAGAGGACTAGGGAACATCCTAATTTCTCTTACCGAAGTCATAATGTAATTAATCCTACCCCTACACCGCAACAATCCCAAGGTACTTCTTATGTGATTCCCCAGAATCGCACATCGCAGCAAGGTAACTATCAGAGGCCGAATTAGGGAGGTCAGCAATTTAATAATCAACAACAGTTTAACCTCCTTAACCGGTTCAGAACAATGACATGTAAGAGATAAAGGCTATGTTTCAGCAACAGATGGCAGCATCACAAAAGCAAGAGGCTCTCATTACACAGTTGATGGCCCACAACAAAATGTTGGAAAACCAGATTGCCCAGTTATCGAGCCAAAGTTCAAGTAGGCAACAGGGTGCACTGCCGTCTCAGTCTACAAAGGCGCATGATACGGCCAATGCAATCCATTTGCGAAGTGGTCTTACTTATGATGGACCAGAAATGCCCCGATTAGCTACTGAAGATTCTTTTGAGAAGACAGAAGAGGCTGCAAAGGATAATTCCACTGTACCAATTACTGTAACGCCTGAAACTAGTTGATCGATCGACTATATCTGAAGCTGCGAATATTGACAAAGCTGGAAGTAGTCAATCGACAGACACTATTGGTCGATCGACTGGAAGTATTGGTCGATCGACTACTACTGTTGATCGATTGATAATTTTGTCTGACGGAGATGCTGATCCGTTATCGATTGTTGATAGGACGCCTTCTACTGCTGATATGGTGTCCGTTTCTGATCAAGGGAAGAAGAAAGCTGCAGAGCCGCAAATTGTTATCAAGGTTCCTTTTCTGGGGCGCCTAAAGAATACTAAGGTAGAGCAGCAGTTCGGTAAGTTCATGGAGGTCGTCAAAAATCTTCAGGTAACCGTTCCCTTTAATGAACTAATTACCCAGGTGCCTTCTTACGCTAAGTTCGTGAAAGGTATCTTAACACGTAAGCGGAGTTTCAATGAGATAGAGACTATTTCTTTTACAGAAGAATGTGACGCACTCTTACAAAGCAAGTCTCCACCTAAATTGAAGGACCCGGGTAATTTCTCTATTCCTTGTACCATAGGCACCCATGTAATAGATAAGGCTTTATGTGATTTGGGTGCGAGTGTCAGTGTCATGCCCTATTCAGTTTGTGAGAAACTGAATATGGGGCCCCCAAAGTAACCAATGTGACCCTTCAAATGGCCGACTGATCAGTAAAACGCCCCCTAGGAGTCCTGGAAGATGTCCCCGTGAAGATAGGTAAATTCTTTATACCTGTCGATTTTATTATTTTGATACCCAGATTCCCATAATTTTAGGTAGACCATTCTTACATACTGCTGGGGCCATAATTGATGTCAAGCATGGACGCTTGACTCTTGAGGTGGGGGATGATAAAGTGACCTTCAATCTAGCTAGCACCCTTGCACGGCCTATGATGGAAGACACTTGTTATGCAATCGATATTATTGATGAGTTGGTATATGATGTGTGGTCGGGTCCCTTATTAAGGGACCCATTAGAGGCTTTGATGGTTTTAGATGCTGTGCAGATAACCCTAAAAATAATGATGCTGTGTTAGGTATGCTGGAAGCTGCTTTGGATGGCCGTGATCTCACTACTGCTGAGGGAGAACATGTACAAAGGTTGGTGGATACCTCTTATGCTATTGAGGTAAAGGTACCTGAACTGAAACCCTCCCTTCCCATCTTAAGTATGTTTTGCTGGATGAGACTGGGCAATACCCAGTCATTGTTAATGCTAAATTGAATGAAACCCAACTTTCTGCCTAGTTGGTTGTCCTAAAAAAGAACAAAAGAGTTTTGGGTTATAGTCTTGACGATCTTAAGGGCATCAGTCCCGATATTCGTATGCATAGGATTGAGTTAGAGTCAGATGCTAAACCTTGTCGTCAGGGTCAGCGTAGGCTAAACCAAAATATGCAGGAGGTAGTAATGAAAGAGGTGATGTAACTTCTCGATGCTGGTATTATTTATTCGATTAGTAACTCAAAATGGGTCAGTCCTATTCAGGTAGTCCCGAAGAAGGGAGGGACTACAATGGTAAAAAATGACAAGAATGAACTAACCAACTAGAGTAGTAACTGGGTGGCAGATGTGCATTGACTACATACAATTAAATGTTGCCTCTAAAAAAGATCACTTTCCTCTCCCTTTCATTGATCAGGTGCTAGAACGATTACCCTCACATAAATTTTTCTGTTATTTAGATGGTTATTCTGGTTTCTTTCAGATTCTAATCCATCCCGATGATCAGGAAAAGACAGCTTTTACTTGTCCCCATGGCGTTTTTGCTTATCGTAGGATGTCATTCGGTTTGTGTAAAGCCCCAGCCACCTTTTAAAGGTGTATGATGAAGTTATTTTCTGAGTTTATAGAGTATATTATGGAGGTTTTCATGGACGATTTCAGTGTCAATGGTAATAGTTTTGATGACTGTCTGACTAACCTTGATAAGATTTTGCACAGATGTATTGAGGTTAACCTGGTTTTGAATTGGGAGAAATGTCATTTCATGGTCAACGAGGGAGTTGTACAAGGACATTTGGTTTCTGATAAAAGCATCTAGGTTGATAAAGCAAAGGTTCAAGTGGTAGAGCAGCTTCCTCCTCCTATGAATGTTAAGGGAGTGAGGAGTTTCCATGGTCACGCTGGTTTCTATCGGCGGTTTATTAAGGATTTTTCTAAAATTGCTAAACCACTTACACAGTTGTTGCTAAAGGATGCTTCTTTTGAGTTTACTAATAAATTTCTTTCTCCTTTTAACATGTTAAAAGAGGCTTTGATCACAGCACCGATCATTCAAGCACCGATCATTAGCACGGTGTTGGGTCAAAGGAAGGACAAAGCTTTGAGTGCCATTTAGTATGCGAGCCGAACTCTGGATGAGGCTCAGGTGAAATATGCTACTACGGAGAAGGAGTTACTAGCTGTAGTATATGCCTTGGAGAAGTTTCGATCCTATTTACTAGGTTCGAAAGTTATTGTTTTTTCTGACCATGCAGCGTTAAAGTATCTCCTTGCAAAGAAAGAGGCCAAGCCAAGATTTTTACGGTGGATACTCCTACTTCAGGAGTTTGATTTGCAGATTAAAGACAAGAAAGGAGCTGAGAATTTGGTTGTCGATCACTTGTCTCGTTTCCCACCGCAGGATGAGGGAGATATTCTTCCTATTAATGATTATTTTTCTGACGATGTCTTGATTACTATTACTACTGCTGAAAATCCTTGGTATGCTGAATTTGCCAATTTCATTGTAGGTGATTTTCTACCTCCAGACTTGTCCTACCAAACGAAGAAGAAGTTCCTTCACGACGTGAGGCAATGCTTTAGGGATTATCCTTGTTTGTTTAAGGATTGCGCGGATGGTCTCTACAGACGGTGCATACCTGTAATACATCAGATTTATGGTCTTGGGCCACTCGGCCGAGTATAGGGTACTCGACCGAGTAGCTATCGTGGGATGTCTGTCAAAGTCCTGTTTATTGTGAACTCGGGCGAGTGAGTTAGAACTCGATCGAGTGTGGCTTACTCAATCGAGTGTCTTGCACTCGATAGAGTGTGTCCTACTCGGTCGAGTGTGTCATACTCGACCGAGTATCGGTTCATACGGGTTTATTTCCGCAGAGGGTTAAAAGAGTTGAGAAGCAATTGTTATTTCACTTCGTCAATTTCACAAAACAAAAGAAAACCCTTAAAGATTCCTGCGTTCATCTCTCACAACTCTCTTAACTACTCTCAAGGCGGAATCAAGGATTTGCGAGTCTCGGATCAATTTAGTCTTTAGTAGATTAGTTGTAAGTGTCCTTCCTCAATTTCTATTGAGTTCTATTAAACCCTAATTTGGGTATTTTGGGGGTTTTGGGATTAGTTGCATTGTTCATTGTGTTGATTGATTACTTGCATGCTATGAGGATATTTCTTAGAGGAAGCCTTCTATATCTGTGCTGTGATAATTGGAATTGCTTATCAGGTAGGGTTTTCCCTACTCAGTTGCTTGTAGAATGTTATATGCTTAATACGATGATCTTTATGCTAGATATGTTTATTGTATATGTTGTGGTGGTTGTGTGTTGTGGGTGGTGGTGGTTGTTGGTGTTGGAGTTGTGATTTGTGAGCTATTGTGAGAAGTGGTTCACACCCCATTGTTCGCCCCTTGCGTTCTCTCAGCGTAAGGGGAATGTGCACATTAAGGAACTGGGTTTGGGCTGCGGTCCGGGGATTTTGGTAGTAAGGCTGCGGTCTCCACTGGCAGGGBTACACACCTCGGTGTGTAGTCAGTTTGGTTGTGATGGATATGGGTGATGGAGATTGCTGGTTGTTGGTTGTTGTTTTAAGTATTATATCGTATATTGTTGTACAGTTGACTGACCCCGTGTTGTTTTCAAAACTGTGATGATCCATTCGGGGATGGTGAGCAGGTGGTTTAGCAGGTATTGATGTTTTCCGTTGATGATTTTGACGCGGGTTTGGCAGGGGCAGAGTCATCACCGTTTTGTAGTCTTAGCTGCCACACACTTTAGTTTGTTATCACAGTGGATTTTGGTTTGTTTTGTATTTGATACACTTTTCAATTGTAATAGTTAGACATTAAAACTTTATTACTGTTTCATTATGGTTTCTATGATGTTCACTACCTCGGGCAACCGAGATGGTAGCGCCCTTATATGTTAGGGTGGCCTTGGTAAGGCACCTTGGNCTATGATGTTCACTACCTCGGGCAACCGAGATGGTAGCGCCCTTATATGTTAGGGTGGCCTTGGTAAGGCACCTTGGTATATGGGGGTGTTACAATACCGCAGTGGGAAACCAAGGCTATCCTAGAAGCATGTCATTTTTCTCCATATGGTGGTCACCACGGTCCATCCAGGACCGTGGCTAAGGTACTGGTCCATCCAGGACCGTAGCTAAGGTACTTCAGTCGGGCTTTTATTAGCCTTCTATGTTTTCTGATGCTAAGGTTTTTGTGTCAGGTTGTGATGCATGTTAGCGGACGGGAAATATGTCAAGAAGGCACGAGATGCCTCAAGTCAGTATTTTGGAGGTCGATATTTTCGATGTCTGGGGCATTGACTATCAAGGACCCTTTCCGGTCATCCAGTAAAGGTAACAGGTATATTCTAGTGGTTGTAGATTATGTGTCCAAATGGGCTGAGGTCATTGCATTGGTTCATTATGACCCTAAAACCGTGATTAAATTGTTTAAAAAGGTCATTTTCCCTCGTTTTGGTGTCCCTCGAGTCATCATTGGTGATGGAGGAATGCATTTTAAGGAAAAATAACTTACTGCTCTCCTGTCCAAATATGGTGGCAAACATCATAGAGGTTTGGGGTATCATCCCCAAACTAGTGATCAGGTAGAAGTTTCCAATCGGGAGCTTAAAGAAATTTTAGCAAAAATTGTGTCTAAATCACGGAAAGAATGGAGTATAAGACTAGATGATATCCTATGGGCGTATAGGACTGCATTTAAGACACCAATTGGTGCATCACCCTATCGTTTAGTCTATGGTAAATCTTGTCAATTACCTGTTGAGTTAGAGCACAAAGCTTGGTGGGCTATTCGTGAGATTAATTTTGACACTAAACTGTGTGGTGAGAAACATCTTTTGCAGCTAGATAAGCTAGAGGAATTCAGGATGAATGCTTATGATAGTGCCCGCATCTACAAAGAGAAGACTTAGAGATGGCATGATAAGAGGATCATACCGCGCGAGTTCCTAGTTAGAGAAAAAGTGTTGCTATTAAATGCCCGGCTCCGGCTATTTCCTGACAAGCTGAAGTCCAGGTGGAGTGGCCCTTACACGGTGACAGTCGTTTCCAAGTTTGGGTCAGTTAATTTATAGAACTCCGCGGGAGAGAGATTTAAGGTGAACGGTCATCAAGTAAAGCACTACTATGGGACCGATGATTTTAATGGACAGGTTGAAATATTTTACTTCGACCTTATCACCGAGCAGGAAGACTGAGGTAAATAGGGTCGAGTGTGACCTCATAAACCAGCACTGACCAAGAGGCAACCCGATTTGTAAACATCTTGTACTTTAGGAAAGACATTTTATGCTTGTATTTGCTTTGTTTTAGACTTTTTATTTGTATCTGCGTTAAGACATTTTGGATGAGGGCTTTATATTTTTGTGGTGGAATATTCTGCTTATTTTCAGGTATATTGCAGAAGACACTGAGTCACGTCGGTCAAAAGAATCACACAAAAGAGAAAAAGAATTACGTCTTACTGTGAAACTAGTCGATCGACATGTACTGTTGGTCGATCGACTAGTCTGCTTTTTAGAGAAAGTCAATTTGGTCGATCGACAGGTACTGTTTTTCGATCGACCAAATCCAAGCTGGAATTTATTTTCGAAAAGTGAAACCATTCGATCGACAGGTACTGTTGGTCGATCGACTGGGAAAAGGGATCTGCGAGAATTATATAGGGAAGTTCTTCTTCTTTATTCTTCATTCTTTTTACTTCATTTTTTTTCGGAAACTTTTCTCCTTCTTTTCTCCCTTATTTCCACCATTAATCAACACTTTCCTTCCTTCATTTCTACCAGTTTTTCATCAAACTCGAGTAATAATAATGCATTTTACTCTTATTTCTACTTCTCTTATATGATTTTTCCATCTTAAAATCAAATTAGGGTTAAGTTTAAATTGATTTGGGGATTTTGATACTAATTTCATATTTACTTGTGTTTACTAGGTACCATCATGGAAGGCTAGAGAAGAAGGATGACGGGACGACAGCGTGTGGACCGTGCGGCTGGTGAGGGGAGCTCGGCAAATCCGACGCCGGACAACCCGGAATCTGCACTTGTTATCGGAGCAACAATGGATAGTCTACCTGACTATCTGGAGGTAATTTTCACTTCCCTTGAGCAACGAACTCGGTTTCTCCGTTTAACTCACTATAACATTATCCCGACCCGGTTTCTCGATCAAAACAGTCTCACGGAGTTAGGTTTCCTCAATCCCGTCATTGACCTCCTTAATGGCACCGGGATGATTGGCCTAATCAATATGAGAGAGTACACCTACTTGGTACCGACCCTTGAGTTTTTTAGTAGTTTCCGTTTCTTTGACGGAAATTACGATAGAAACTCAGACGGCCCGTGCATCTGTTTTCGGCTCTTTAACCGTGACTTCGTCTGGACTCTAGCCACCTTTGGAACCTTCTTAGGCCTAAATAGTGAAGGCTTTAGTACCCCGTCCCGTAACTTGACTCGTCTTTTATGGGGTGCTATTTCTGATAATTTTGAGGGAAGGAAACGGGGTAACTTGGTTCACTTGCCACCCATTCGTTATTGGCTCCGATTGGTCGCGAACACAATTCTCAGCCGAAAAGAGTCCAACAATGTTAATAGCATTGAGTTTTCCATGTTATTAGGGTACCTGAACATCGACAGTCGTACCCCTTTTGTGCTCAACATTGCCCTGCTGACTGCCCATCACTTCCATAACATAGGGGAGAGGACTGTTGTGACTGCCGTAGTCACTGAGGGAATAGTCACCCATATTTCCCATCAGCTTTTTAATGACTTTCTCCGAGGCATGCTGCCCATTGGCCATGACTACCCTAATGGCCCGGATGACACGTACCTCATGGATATACCCTACATGATTGATGTCTATTGGTTGCTAGCTGACTATATGTGGAAAATCTCCACGGCTTCCTCCGTGACTTTACCTTGTCTTACACTTCCCTCACTAGTCCCTTTGCCTGAGGTCCCACGTGGGGCCCCACGTCCCCCTACTCCCTCTTACCTTTTGCCTTTTACTATGCCGAGGGAGACTATCGTGGGGGCGGGAGATAGACCTCCCATGCTGCTAAGGAGGCACCCGAGTCCTCTCGGACTCACCAATATTCCCCTCACGCCTCACCTTACGGTGAGATAGGACCTCAGCCGGTCTACCCGGCCCACTTTATTGTTCCCCGTCCTTTTGTGCCCCCTTCGGTCATGGAACAGAGGGCACGTGATGGTGTTTTACTTAATTTTTGCAGGCGTACCGCGATGATGGAGATGAACTAGGCTTTAGTCGGGTTCCCTATGTACGACTACTACGCCCGCTCTAGACGTTTGCCACCAAAGGGATGCCCCACCTCTCTTACTTCCGGTGGCTGGAGGGCGAGTACCCTGCCACTAAGGAGGAGGACACTGTTGAAGTCGAGGAGCGGTACCGGGCTGGCTTCGCTAGCGGTTCTCGGGTCCAGAGGGAGGATGACGATCCTGAGTTTGTTCCAGATGAAGACTAGTGGCTGTTGGCCACGATTTCCCCTTGTTGTTGGCTGGTTTGGGGAGGTCCTTATTGTATTTGATGAACTCATTTACTCTACTATTTCTGTCTCATTTTGTTAGCTTATCCCTTTCCCCTATATTACATTATTGCGGTTGTTTGCTGAACACAATGAGGGCATTGTGTGATTTGGTTTGGGGAGGGTAAAGATTTGTCTATTTGCATCCATTTGCACATTTATTGCATTTTAATATTTGCATGTTTATTACATTTATGCTTGCATTGTTTTTTTTAATTCTTAGAAAACCAAAACAAAACAAAAAAAATAGAAAATTCACAAAAAATAAAAAAAACTAGCATGTTTATTTTTGCATTTAGGTCGAGTCGGAACGGTTAGCTTTCAATGATGAAATTGCACTACACTTTGTCTCTAAGCCTAAGCCTTGCATTTTTAGCACTTCTACTAGTATAGTCAATTGCATATTCTACGAGTTTTTGTTTAATTTTGCTAAACAAATAGACTTGACTTAATATTGGCAACCTACTCATAATTTCTAAGGTATAGAGCTTCAATAAACTGATGACATTCATGATCAGTTTCATCTAGAACATGAGTAGTACTCCTTATAAGACATGTAACATCAAATTTCATAAGCATGACATCCATCTCTTAATACCTATATGCATTCGAGTTCGTGGCGGTGACACATGTGGAGTGGCAATCTTCCTTTTATTTTTACCCTTGAACCTCACATAACCAAAATGACTTGTTCTGACCCATTTTATCAACTACAATCCTAAATTTAGCCTACCCTAGTCAAGCTAGCTCGATTGTTAATTATGGGTATGTTTGATTATCATTTTGGTGTATTGTCTTTGAAAAAGAAGAAAAGAAAAGTGAAATGAGAAAAGAAGAAAAAATGTTATGAAAGAAAAAAAAATCAGCAAAAGAAAAAATCAGAAGAAAAGAAAAAAAAAATAGCGGATTTGTGAGAAGTTCAGTTTATTACTCCCATGTTTGACTTTATATTTGTTTGGGAGCGGTGTTTTGATGATGTGAGTGAGATTATGTCATATTGGCATCGTTTTATTTTTATAAATTGGGTTTATAAAGCGGAATAATGGTTCATTATTTGGTTACTGTTGTAATAGCTTGACTTTACCTCCACATATCCAAATCTATATTGCCCATTTCTACCCAATTACCTCAACTCACATTTAAATTTAATTACTCGGCATGTGTTTTGGTCCTGATTGGTTGGAATGCATATGTACGGTCAATAGATGTCGGTTTCATGTTAAATTGCATGCATGTTCTTATAGGTCGCAGTTAGGTGAGTGTCTTAAATTTTTTATATCTTACAATATACCCGCCATGTGCTTTTAATGAGTGATGATCGACCCTCGAGAGTCCAATATTTACAAGTCTTGCAAGGTCGACGGTTCAGCAGTTTAAAACATTGATTTAACTCGTTTGCATTTGACCCATTACTACAGTTGATAAGTACTTTATTTATGCGTTTTTACCCCCTATGTTAGCTTGATTTTACTTGTTATTTAGCACTTATCAAAGTGTTTTTAGAGCTAATATT
>VHZZ01001682.1:113108-125617 GCA_009801015.1 Silene noctiflora | reverse complement strand
TGGTGACCTAGGTCGCGACCTTCTGCTTGGGAGGGTGAAAGCGGGTCGAGATTAATAAGGTGTGATTAAGAGAAAAATGTTGGTGACCCGATTAAGTCGACTTTCTGCTTGGGGATGGTCTAATTGCTTCACAAAAACTAACATATATCTGAGGGAGAAGTTAAGAGAGAAAGAAAGGGCTAAAGAAAGGGTTTATTTATCATCTTTTCATGTTAAGATCTAAATGTATGTTTTTCATAAATTCGTCTTATAATTAATTATTCATGATTTAACACCGTTGACCACTAAGACCCCGCCGTGACCCTTTGACCAGCGTTGACCGACACCGTGTACCATTGACTGCCTGCTTTGTTTGGTGTTGACAAGTCGAGAGAGGGAGGTTTGACCACCGTGTATTGGGCGTGTATTGTGGTTGTGTCGGGCGTGAATTAGGGTTTGTTGTGGTGGATTTGTACAGATTAATTCACATCTTAAAATTATAATTAAGATCTATTAGTAATTGTTTGCAATTGTTGTTTAATTAAGGTGAAGGATTCCAAAAGGAACTATTTAGATTATTTTGATTATCTTGTTGAAGAATTTGCTTGAAAGATAGGAAACTTCTCACCCCTTATCTTGTAATATTTTGTGACGGTCTTTCCGAGATAATTGCTGAGGTTATTTATTTTATGCCATGTTTTTATCGTTGCTGGCTATTTTTGTAACCTGTTAAGTTATTGTGTACTGTTGTTATTGATTTTATGTTGGAGGCGGAGTTTATTATGGCATGTGTTGCAATTAAAATAAGTCAGGCACAACTGTAGTTCTGGACCTGAGATGGATAGGCCAGATACGAGGTGTCGAAGGTCCATGGTCCTGAGATTAGTGGTCGGTCAGGCATGGTTGGTGTCCAGGGTTTTACCGTGGTCATGTGATATATGTGTACTGGTGTGCGTTGGTGTTGGTGGCCGTGAGTCATGGTGGAGCCGAATGGCTGTGTTTGTTTTGCGTTGTCGTTGAATCTCGTTGTTCATTGCATATCATACTATCTTATTTATGTTTTTTAACCTTCTACTTAACCTTTGGTTGACGTGTTTTTGTTGTCATGTCAAATAAAATTTGTCACCTACTTTAATTAATAGTGGCATGTGTCGATCCATTTCATATTTCCAATTAAATTGGGAGCAAATTAAAATAAACAGGTAATATTGGAGCTGTTTTGAATACAGGGATTGAGACTAGCGCGTGTGATGATGACATATACAGGAGTCTAGATTGCCACATAGTTTAATTAAACACTTTTATTATTTATTTGGCTATTGTTTTATAATAAATACTTGACAGTTAATTCGTTTGGGAACTTATGTAATAAAATAGTTGAGGTTATTCGTTTAGTTAATTTAAATTACTTTGGTGTGTTATCTTTGTTATTCACTACCCCGGGTAACCGAGATTGTAACAACCCTAATTATCTGAAAATGTCTTGTTAAAGGCTTCTGGATAAATGGAGGTGTTACAAAATGGTATATGAGAGAACGATCCTAAGGCCTAAAACAAATGGACATAATGAACTTAGGATGTGTCTAATAAGATGAACCCCGGGTAGAAACTATTAGGAGCCCCTTTTTAACTCGGTTAGGGAGACGTTTTTAATTCGGGTAATGACCCCTTGGGTTTTAAGCCGATCACTGCGAGGGAGGCTAAGAGAGTGGGTTAGTTAGCATGGATTTTGTACCTTAAGTGTCTGTATATTTTGAAATTTTTAAATATTAATCTTGCTTGCTGGGTATGAAACAAAAAGGTAATAAATTTTAAGATGGATGAGAAGGGAAGGAGGCCCTGTGAAAGGAGAGGAGTATTGTGGAATTTGACATGAGCATGTGTAAAATTGTGGCATGAATTATTGGTGAAATTCTCTTATCTTATGATGAATGACATTATTAAAAAGGAGCATGAATTATATAAATATGATGAGTCTCTTGTGAACCTGGGTGAATTTCATGTGAATTATGTGCATAGAGTTACATGTCTTGAGATATGCTGAATGTGTTGCCCTGAATCTATGGTTAGATATATAATATTGAATTATTAGAGATTATGCTTTATACATTGGGAATTGTGTTGTAAAAAGGAGATTGTGGAATACGGTTTGATCGTGAGTGGTTAGGGGAAGCGTGATCGTTCGTGATTGGTCGAACAAAGGCCAGTTCGACCAATCACATGTTCTTTTGTATGCAGGAATGTTATCATATACCTTGTACCCGAAATTCTTTTAAGCAAAAGCTTATATTTTTCTTTCTTTATTCTTAATTAGAACCACACATTCCTCCAAAAATATCTACACGTCCATACCTGAGCATATTCAGAGTAAGATGAGGTTTGTGTTTGACATTTTCAAAATGACACGGGAATGGCAGTAGAGGACTACCATAACAAGTTCATGGAATTGACAGAGTATGTGTCTAATTTGAATTATGGTGATGAAATCTTAGCTGTAAGGTTCGAAAAGGGGTTGTCTATTGAAATTAAGAAGAGGCTTACATCTAGGTGCCAACGAATGTGGATGAGGTGTACCAGAGAGAAGGTCATGTGGAGAGAATTGCTGATGTGTTGATTAAGCACAAGAAGGATAAGGGAGAGAAGTAGAAGCCAGAGACAGTGAGTGAAGGAGCTGGGGGTAGCAAGAAGCAAAACAACAACCAGTTAAATTCCTTTACTTTCGGAGGATAGGGCTATAAGGACAGTTTCAGCCAGGGCTCTGAGGGGTGTGATGCAACGCCCCCATCTACCAAAGTGCCTTACCAAGGCCTACCTTAGTAGAGGAGAGTGCTACCATCTCGGTTACCCGAGATAGTATGCATAAAATAGACCATAAAAAAACACTTATTAAACGAAGTAAAGTAAAAAATGGTTACAAGTTCCAGAACTGAATGTAAAATAACCGAATCCTCTAATACATCATAGTCTATTAAAACCAGTGGAAGGTAATCAACTATAAACTCGACGGCGTCCCAAAGTCACACATGGCTCAGTTATCCAACATGCTAAACACCTGCTCACCATCCCCTAATGGATCACCGCAGTTTTGGAAAAATAACAAGGGCCAGCCAACCATACCATAAATTACAAGACAACCAAATAAGTAAGCCAAAACAACAGTTCATGAACACAAGTATCTCCAACTCCAAGAGTCAGTGTCCGAACCGCAGCCCAGACATGACTACACCCGCAGTGAGTAGTCAAGCCAGGTTACCCATCGCAACAAGTAACCCTCCCCAGCTAGTGGTAAACCACAGTCATGCCACCTAAAGCCCCGCTCATCGCAAAGAGCGCACCCAAATCATTAATGTGCACACCTTCCTTGTGACGGGAATCACAAGGGGCGAACATGGGGGTAAAGACCATCTCCCGACAATGGCTCCACAATCAACACTAACAATATCATCAATATCAAAATGCCACAATAACCACATCAATGATAACCATACAATACACCAATATATAACCCATCATACGGAAGAACTGAGTAGGGAAACCCTACCTGATTAGCAACTCCAAGCAAGCACAACAATCAACGCTAGAATTGCCCCTCTACGAAGTCGTCACCTAACAAGGATAATCAAACAATACTAATCACACACCATCACTAAACCCCTTAATCTCCAAATCAACCCAAATTAGGGCTTGCTTAACTTATGACAACAACTCAATAAAACAACATAAGCAGTACTTACTACTGCGATAGACACGAAAAACAAGATGTAAAACTCCCCCTTGGTCACCCTTGGCCTTGGAAATGATGAAGATGATTAGATAACGTATTTACGAAGTTTAAGTTTTGAGAGAAATGTTTTAAAACTGATTAGAACTGCTTAATACGTCTTTTATACTTCTCTAATCATGTTAACCAAAACCGCGGAAAAATAAACCGTCAGTCGGGTACTCGGTCGAGTACGCCCTACTCGACCGAGTCTCCAACGTACTCGTCCAAGTGCACCCAAGGCAGTAGCCTGCCTCAAAACACTCGATGACCCACTCGGTCAAGTACAACCAAGTCGACCGAGTTCATTATGCTCAGAAGACTGTGGTATTATAGTCTTTCCTCCTTAAAAGTGAACTTTGTCCTCGAAGTTCAAACCCATACCTGCACAACCAAGCAAAACCTAAGGTACTAATTACACAACTCGTAAAGAACACAAATTGTACCCCCATACATAACTAAACTATGCCCACACTACTCGAAACTACCCAAAACACATGCATGCGATCATCTCCTATCCCCCTTAAAAGACAAAGGTTACGACCTCATTACCAAACATACCTGATCAAAGAGATGAGGGTAACACTCCTTCATTGCCTCTTCCGACTCCCATGTAGCTTCTTTAACATTATGGTTAGACCATAACACCTTAAGCAAGATGGTTTCACCGATCCTTGTTGTCTTACGATCCAGTATTTTCTTTGGCACCTCCACATAAGTAAGTGCCTCATCTAGCCCAATATTCTCGACCTCAAGCACGTGAGATAGATCACTCACATACTTCCGAATTTGTGACACATGGAAAATATTATGCACCTGATCAAGAGCTAGTGGTAAAGCTAGTCGATACGCAACTTCACCCACCCGATCCAAAATTCCATAAGGCCCTATGAAATTCTAGCTCAACTTCCCTCTCTTGCCAAACCTCGTAGCCCCATGCATAGGTGACACTTTCTAAAGAATCTTGTCACCCACCTGGAACTCAATATCCCTGCGATGTAAATTCGCATAGCTCTTTTGCCGATCCTGGGCCGCCTTCATCTTTTATCGAATCAAATGCACTTGCTTGATCATGTCTTACACCATTTGCGGTCCCAAAACCACAGCTTCAGTGCCATCATCCCAACACAAGGGACTCCTACACCATCTCCCATAGAGTGCCTCGAAAGGTGCCATCCCAATACTTATATGATAGTTGTTGTTATATGAAAACTCAATCAAGTCAAGTCGATTTTCCCAAATTCCCCCAACCTCCATTACATAAGCTCGCAGCATGTCTTCTAAGGTCTTTATGGTCCTTTTAGTTTGACTATCTGTTGCAGGATGGAATGTCGTGCTCATCTTCAAATTAGTTCCTGTGAGTTCCTGCAACTCTTGCCAAAATTTGGAAATAAACCTCGTATCACGATCCGACACAATATCCTTTGGTACCCTACGTAGTCGTGCTACATTCTTCGTATACCCATTAGCCAACTGAATCTTACTCCAAGTATCTTTCAGGGAGTGTTTGGTTCAAACAAAAAWGGTATGAGGTATGGGTTTGGAATGAGTCAAACTCATACCAAGTGTTTGTTTGCAAAATATAAGGGTTTCATACCCATACCTCAAACCCATGAGGTATGGGTTTCTCATACCCAAGGAGRGRGGTGGGTATGAGATTGATTYCCATGGRTATCAAATWAAAADGGTAAAACATGTGAAAACAAAAATTATGRCATRTTGTAAATYAATTATTTATATATTTATTTGATMAAAAAATTATCTTTATGATTTTATAATATCAAAAATTATTATTTAAAATATTTTATTTTAAAGATTTTAACCTTAACTGAGTTTGAAACTCATACCCTTCAAAATTGAAACAAACACAAGGTATGAGGAATCAAGTTCCAACCCCATACCACCCAAATATGATTCCTAATTCCAAACCCATACCCATGCACGAAACAAACGCTCCCTCATTGGAATAAAATGAGCTGACTTTGTCAGACGGTCTACAATCGCCCATATCATGTTATTACCCTGCCGAGTCCTCGGTAATGCCACAATAAATTCCATGGATATCGACTCCCATTTTCACTTAATTACCTCAAGTGATTGAACCTTACCTTGGGGTCTCCGATGCTCCCCCTTGACTCTCTGTCAAGTCAAACATCTAGCCACGAACTCAGCTACGTCTCTCTTCATCCCAGGCCACCAAAAGATCTTCTTTATATCCTTATATAGATTGTCACCTCCCGGATGCACTAAATAAGGTGTGCAATGAGCCTTAGTCATAATCACTTTCTTCAAATCAGCATCATCTGACACACACCACCTCCCATCAAACCGAACACTCCCATCGACTTGTATAGAAAACCTCGAAGTCGTACCCTTTTCCACCCCTTCCTTCTATTCCCATATCTTAGGATCAAGCATCTGCTTCTTCTTGATGTCATCATAAATCGGGCTCTATAGTCAAATCACCAAAGGTCTCCCCCCTGCGGATGATGTGAATCCCCATCTTTGTCATCTCATCCTTTAGTTTCATCAAGGACATGGCAGTGTATAACGAATGCACACTCTTCCTACTTAAAGCATCATCAACCACATTAGCTTTTCCCTCATGGTAAATAATCTCTATATCATAGTCATCAATCAACTCCATCCATCTTCTTTGACGCATGTTCAGCTCCTTTTGAGTGTAAATGTACATCAAACTCTTATGATCTGAAAACAGTTTAAAGGTCACTCTATATAAGTAATGCCTCCAAATCTTTAGAGAAAACACAACTGCACCCAACTCTAGATCGTGAGTAAGATAGTTCTCTTCCTAAGACTTCAATTGTCTCAAAGCATAGGCAATCACCTTCCCATTCTGCATCAAAACACACCCCAAACCATTCTTCGAGGCATGCATGTAAACCTCGAAGTTTTCACTTTTCTATGGCAAGGCTAAAAAATGGGCTGTGGTCAAACGTTCCTTTAATGTTTGGAATGCTGTTTCACAACTCTCCTTCCTCATCAACGCCGTCTTAGGCCGAGAAATCTTGGAGAAATCCTTTATAAAACGTCTGTAGTACCCAACTAGACCTAAGCAACTCTGAATTCCAGCCACGTTTTTCGGTACTTCCCAGCTAGACACTGCCTCAATCGTGCTCAGATCAACAACCACACCATCCTTAGAAATCACATGGCCCAGGAAGACCACCTTATCTAACCAGAACTCACACTTGGACAATTTGGCATAAAGTTGATTATCTCGCAGAGTTTGCAACACTAACCTCAAATGCTCCGCATGCTCCTCTTTAGTCTTGGAATAGACCAAGATGTCATCGATGAAAACCACCACAAACCTAGCTAGGAACGGACTAAAGACCAGATTCATAATATCCATGAACACTGTTGGTGCATTGGTCAACCCAAAAGTCATCTCCGCATACTCTTAGTGACCATATCTCGACCGGAAAACTGTCTTAGGGATATCATCATCCTTGATCCGCAACTGATGGTATCTTGATCTTATATCTATTTTTGAAAACACACCGGCAACACTCAACTGGTCGAATAGATCATCGATCCTAGGCAAAGGATACCTATTCTTCATGGTAACATGGTTAAGCTCCCTGTAGTCAATGCACAACCTCAAGCTGCCGTCTTTCTTTTTCACAAACAACACTGGTGCTCCCCACAGTGATACACTTGGTCTGATGTACACCTTCTCTAGCAACTCGTTCAGCCGCTTCTTCAATTCTTCCAACTCCTTGGGTCCCATACGGTAAAGGGCCTTAGATATAGGTCTCGTTTCCGGTTTAAGTTCCACACTGAAGTCGATATCTCTTTTAGGAGGCAATCCTGGTATTTCCTCCGGAAAGACATCTTCAAACTCAGCAACTATTGATATATCTTCTGTTGTAGGCTCCTCCATCCGCATATCTCTCACATGGCATAGGATCGTAGGACATCGCTTTCTCAGTTATGACTTTAAAGTCATCGCCGCGAAAATCTTAACCTTGGGTTATACCACAAAACCTCTATAAGACATTCTAACTCCTTTTAGTCCCCTCAAGGACACCTTTTTCCGATGACAGTCGATACTAGCCTTATACTTACTGTAGATACCCGTAACCGTCGATATTGGAATTTACAGAAATCCTGTCCAACACCCGATGATGATAGGACACATGTCTACTTACACTATTCGTTATGGATTCCGTTTTATTTGACGGTTGCATAATTTAAATGATAGTTAAATTATTAATTGTTATTTTGAAATAAATGAAATTTATTTCAGTAGTTTACATTTCCTTTCAAGTTATTTGAATTTTAAAGCCTTTATAACTTATTTGAAAAATAATTTATTTATAATTTAAATGAAATTTAAATTATTTGTTATTTTGAAATGAACGAAGTTTATTTCATCGGTTTACCTTTTTTAAGTTTATTTAAAATTTAAAACTTTTATAATTTATTTGAAAAATAATTTATTTTAAAGTTTTTATTTTAAGTTTATTTGAAAAATGAGATGTTGTGACGTTTTACGATTTATCGCTTTTATTTAATTTGAAAATTTGAGTTTTAAAGCAGTTTTCGAGCTCGTTTTTGGAGCGGTTTTTGAGCTCGTTTTAACGAGTTTTTGGCCCAATTTTCGAGGAGTTTTCAATCCAAATTATCCTTCCCCTTGGTCCCTGGTTCAAACCCCCATACCAACATCACTTCCCTCCTTTTTTTTCCTTCCCCAAACACGACATATGCTCAGCCCAACCAGTCCCCTTTGCCCCTATTTTCGTGACCCTAAGCCAACCCAAAACACCAACCAACCCACCACCCATCTATCCTAAGCCACCCCCACCACCTATCCCATTTACCCAGCCCCCATCCTAGCCATAACCCGTGCCCAAACCCGAGACAAAACCGAGCCGAAGCCCGTCCCCATACCCTGTTTTGGACGCTCCAAAACAGGGAGTTTTCGTCCCCTTTTCGAGCTCCATTTCAAACAATTCCCATTCCCTATTTTCCCTAGCTTAATCGCCAAGTATTGTAAGATATGTTGATATCTTAAACAGCTCACAAAATCCCTCAAAAAACCGAAATAATATCCCCTCTTATTCTTTCAAAAACAAACTCAAACTCCTTCCCTATGCAATATTTCGTCCCTATTCACTTATTCCATCCACAAGCAAGATATTTTATCTCATATACAGCCACACAACCAAATTAACCTAACCCTAGAGCACCCTACACTTCATTCCATATAAAAAACCAAACTTACTTCACAATGAGGACGACCTTTTACCTCTCGAACCCTACCCTTGTGCCTCTCAATCCTTACGTAAAAAGAAACCCGAAACTACTCTCATACACAGAAATAAAGCACAAAGTTTACACAAGAGATTAGACGAAAATTAGATCATTAGTTTGCTTTCTTTTTCGTGTTTTTCCAAGTTCTGGACTCCTCTTGTTCTCATTCGTTTTTATTCATTTTAAACTCTTTTTTGTTCGGGTTTCTTGTGCTAATTCAAAATTTTAGATTACCACGATTCTAAAACATCTTTTAAAACGAATTTTCATCGAGAAACGAAGTCACAATCGTGATTTGAAAACTGCTGCACAAACCGTTCGAATATCTCGTGTCTTGGATAACACCTGTTTTCATTCGTTTTTATCTGTTTGAAAGTGTTTTTTGTTCAGGTTTTTTTGTGATAAAAAGATAATTTGGAATCTCACTATTCCAGAACATCTTTTATTTCTAAAAATTGTTGAGAAATGAAGTCACAATCGTCATTTGAAAATCGCTGCACGAAGTGCTAAAAATCATGAAATAAGTTGTGTTTATTTCATATTTTCGAAATTGTTTTGTTTAAATTCGTCAAAGACGCGCCTTCTAGCATCGCTTGCATACGAGATCCAAATAGTGTCCAAGTTTATATGTAAGTTGAGGGTGCACAAAATTCCGACTCTTTTCTCTTCTCTTTTCTCGTGTTGGTCACAGCCTCATGGGCCTTTTATTTCATTTGTTTTATCGTTCCTTTAATTACCGTCTCACTTGTTAATGCTTAATGTTTACGATATTTGTGGATGGTTTATGTACTGTTTAGGATTAGTATTAATTGATAATTACATGTTTAATATGTTTAGTATGTACTTCTTTTATTTATTCATGAATATGTTTAATTTAAGACGATCTTCACATCTTTGTTTTTATGACTTGATTTATGAAATAAATTCGATTTAAAAATATGAAACTTGTTTTTAATGATTATTGATGAATGTTTAATTTTAATTAACATATTTTAATTCGAATATGAAATATTTATTTTAGTTGGCATGATTAGTTAATTTTATTCAGTTGTAATGTGCATATGTTCGTTTATCTGGTTTATTTGTTTGTTTAATCGTAACTTTGCCTAATTTAGTAGAATGCATGTTAAATGAATTAGACATTCATAGGTCATACATGAACTTTCACATAGGGATTAAATGAATTTCTATAAAGAATTTAATGAATGCATCTTTTCTTATGACGATTTCTCGCTAGTTAAAACGCGCATGCTTATCATCCATTTTATTGCATTCGATGACTAGAATAGTCAATTTTCAACCTATGTTCGCCCGTGAAGTGTCGAGGCATTCGTGCCGTTTTGTCTTTTTGTTTTTATTGTTTTTGTTCTACTGTTACAATTTTATTTCAATTGTTATTGTAATTTAATCATTGTAATTTATTTATTCAAGTCAGGTAATGTATAATTGAAATAAGGGTCAAGTGTCATTTATTTATTTTGAGTCAAATGATTTTCAAAACCTTTGTTTTAATTAGTTACATTGAAGTATTTAACTAATTAAGTCAAAGCGAATGTGCAACAAGTGAAGATGTGGTCAAGGACGAAGTCCATGTGAGCCTTGACCTCACCTTTGGCACGTTTTTCGATGACTAGAATAGTCACATGTGTCATGTCCCGTTTAGAAATTATAATTAGATCGAGTTGTATTTTAATTCAATTGTTTGCACATCGACTCGACGAGAATCGTCTAGGTTGTAATAGGTAGTGCCCCAATTGCTTCCTTTCCCCTTAAGCCATGTTATGAATGCTTGCTTAGTATAGTTCAAATCAATCTCACATGCTAAATCACTTGGACAAAGTAGTTTACATGCATTAAACGAATAGATGCCATGCTCACATGTTAGTGTTTAAAATGATGTTTGTATTTTCATATAACGATTATAGTCTTATCCAATTAGCCATCGTAATCCTTAGTAGAGGCTGTTATTGCAACGGGCGGGGGTGAGTGTCTTATTAACGGACTTCCCATTACGTACCCTTATAACAAATCCAACCTCTTTTTGTTTTCGAATTTCCTCAAATTGGGTGGCGACTCCTAAACGATTTTTCAAAATCCCATGGATTACCGATTTCCCACATCCACATTTTGGCGATTTCGCTGGGGAGTGTGAAACTTGAAAAGGAAAATGATGGCTAATAGGACTAAGATTATAATATTTTTTGCATACATGCATCACCCATTTTTGAGACATTAGGGGGACCACCTCACCTGTTAGGTAGATCTCAATGGTTAGGATGTAACGTCCACTATGCACGGTTGAAGTACCAAGATGTTTCCACCGAGGTCATCAAGTATTAGTTCTTACCATATTGCACACTTTTATTTATGGGAGGCTTGACTTCTTTGACAACGTGGGACATTGGCATAGACCCAATTTGAAGACCGACAGAGACTTAAAAGAGTATAGGCCATGCACGACTAATATGCGAATGCTTATGTGCTACTTGATCGGCTTACGTGTCTTTTTTTCGAAAATGTCAAACGTTTTCTCAAACCATCTTTTCGCAAAAACTACTTTTTTTCCCTAAATGGTAAGCATTTCATTAATAATTATCAAGCGAGACAATTACAATTTGGTAGGAATAAGCAAGGTTGAGAAACTTATATGACTTTGATTCTAGATAACCATTGCCTATCTCTACTTGATATATCATTATAATTCATAACTTGTATCCTATATTTTATATTAGATTGCACATTCAAAACAAGAATTTCAGGTCTTAAGAGTTGGAATTGCAACCGAGCTTCATTCCTTTGATTCCAAATCGCATACCATAGAGCCAACTGAACAACAACCAACATCTGCTTCTTAATTCAAGTCCATCTCTTCCTCTGTAGTTGTTGAATGTTGGCAGGCTCCTTAATGTCATAACCAAGCCATTCATACATAGCTTTGTATACCTACACAGTATACTGACAATCCTTCAATAAGTGCTCATGAGTTTTATCCCCACACTTAAACCTTACTCGTCCTCGAGTAAGCTCATTAATTAAACTAAGACCCGTAATATAAAAGAACTATATATACTTCTAATATCCGATGAAAGGAAATTAACGGGCCTCCTCCGTCCCTTTAACTCACACCGAAACACAATGAGGTATGCATTCCGATGCAAGGCAAGTGGGGGCTTGCGTAAAATTGGACACATCTTAACGTGAAGCACAAAACAAGCAATAAGATGCATCAACAAAAGGAAATGCCACTTTCCTCATCTAGTGATGGAGTCAACTAAGAGGGAACAAATATAAGAGCATACATTCCGTCACAAATACTAGTTCAACAAACTACTAAGTATAAAAGGATGGACTCAAATCACCTCCACATTGTGTTAAACTAAACTACTTTCGACCTCAGTTAACAAATACTTTCGTCAAGGGCGATCGGATGGAATGGAATGATGGTCCCCGCGATGTTAGTGGCATGTGACGCGACAAGTCTCGAGTTCTC
>VHZZ01001682.1:81931-93644 GCA_009801015.1 Silene noctiflora | reverse complement strand
TCCAAACATTCTTACAAAACCCATCCTTGATAAGATCTCGAACCTGGCAAATTTTCCTCCAATGCCAACTGACATTAGAGGAAGGTTTATATGTAAGACAATAATCCCCTTTCAGATATATATGGTGTACCCACTGCACCCATAGCTTTATCTGGTTTAACAGCTAACCACCATACAAACTTCCCTATAAGTGCCACATTCCAGTCGAGACTCTTCTTCAGGCCCAAGCTCCTTTCTATTAAGGAAGCATAGACTTTGTCCCATGCTATAAGAGGTGATCTATTATATTCAGAAAATCCTTCCCAAAGGAAGTTACTACAGATTGCATCCACCCTGTTCATAACACCCTTAGGTAGGACAAACATAAAAGCCCAGTACCCATGTAAAGTAGCAATATTTGATTAAACCAGCACCAATCTGCCTGCATAAGATAATTTCTTGGCATCCAAGCTTCTAATTCTGCCTACAATTTTATCAATCAACATAGCACAATCCTGTTTCTTCAATCTCCCTGTTGTTATTGGTACACCTAGGTATTTGAATGGCAATTTACCCTCATTGAACCCTGATATTTTCAAAATGTCTCCAGCAAGGTGGCTATCCACTCCATTAAAATAGGCACAAGACTTATGAGGATTCATTTTCAATCCAGAAACTTGAGAGAAGGATCAAAAGGACCTGAGTAGTACCATCATAGACTAAGCATCACCTTTGCTAAATAGAAGAAAATCATCAGCAAACATTAAGTGGGTGAGCTTCATTTGTTTACACAAAGGGTGATAATGAAAATCCAGCTTATCAGTTGTACAAAGGAGTATCCTGCTTAAATATTCCATACACAAAGTAAACACAAAAAGGGAAATATGATCTCCCTGTCTGAGTCCCCTCTTCACAGCAAAATAACCATAAACCCCTCCATTTATAGCAATAGAGAAACAAGGGGAGTGATACAATTCATTACTAAGTCTTGAAAGGACTTAAGGAAATTGAAAGTAGTAAGGAGTTCCTCAACAAATTGCCAACTCACTGAATCATATGCTTTCATTAAGTCCATCTTAAACATGCATCTGGGAGAGCAACCAAACCTATTTTACAGTCTGACTAGGTCCTGGCACACCAAGATATTTTCTGTGATGCTTCTCCCTTTGATAAACCCACCTTGATTAAGGCTGATCAAATCTGGTAAAACATTAGCCAATCTAGTACATAATAATTTTGAGATACACTTGTAAAGGACATTGCAGCGTGCAATGGGCCTAAAATGTGTAACAGATGTAGGTATCTTACATTTACTCACTAGAGTAAGGGTGGTAGCTTTGAGTTGTTTGAGTATTTTACCAGTCTGAAACACATTCTGCACCGCAGCACATATTTCATCACTAATAACACTCCATGAAGCTTTGTAAAATGCACTATTATACCCATCTGGCCCTGGTTCCTTATGATCAAGGATGGAAAAGATAGCAACCTTGATTTCTTCCTTTGTCACAGGCAGCAGCAAGATATTTCTGTGTTCATTTGTGCAAATTTTCCCTTGTCTTATAATATTTTTGTTAACAGGGGTAGTGGAATCCGAGGTACCCAACAAGTCTAGATAATAATTTAAGAATGCATCCTGAATACTCTGAGGATCATTATGCTGAACCACATTTTTATCTTTGATAGTGATCACTTGGTTCCTCAAGAAATTGCTTTGTCCATGCAAATATTTTGAGTTTGCATCACCATCTTTTAACCATTCTGCCTTTGCTTTCTGTCTTAAGAAGGACTCACAAGCCATCTTAAGCTCTTTATATTCCTTGAGGGCAACTGTCTCTTTCTCAAGCCAGTAAGCATCACTAGGATTAAGAATAATCTTACCTTTAATATATTCCAAACTCTTCAAGGCAATGATAGAAGTTTTTTTAATATCAGCAAAAAAATCCATGATAAATTGTCTTAAATTACTTTTCAGGTGCTTTAATTTGATAACCACTTTGAAAATCTTAGTACCAGCAACATCCATAGTCCACCAAGTGGGAAGAAACTCAAGAAAATGAGGAGAGGCACCCCACATGTTAAAATATTTAAATGGTTTCTTCATAGTATCTTGCTGATTAGTTCTTGTAATAATGCAAGGAGTATGGTCAAAATATCCTTTTGGCAAGAAGTTAGCATAAACTCCTCCAAATCCAACTAACCATTCACTATTTACAAGAACCCTGTCTAATCTGGAATAAACTATAGTAGCAACATCCTGCTTATTATTCCAAGTAAAATATGATCCCCTATTAGGATTGTCTACTAAACCACAGGTATCCAAACAAGCTAGGAAAGAGTCCATTTCAGCCTCTGTGGTGCTACCCCCCATTGTTTCAGCAGGTGACAGTACACAGTTAAAGTCCCTACACACTACCCAAGGATTCTGAACTAAATTTATAAGATAGCATAGCTGCTTCCCAAAGTGCTTCTCGACCATGTATATCATTGAAAGGATAAACCATTGATAGGAAGAAGGTTCTATTAGTGGCAATATTAGTTACTTCCATGTTAATACATTGCGCCGAAGAATATAAAAAATTCACTTGAAATAGTGTAGGATTCCAGAGAATCCAAATCCTCCCCCCCCTTTATGTTAGTTATTATTAGTACTTATACTCCAACCATTTAACAGAACACCATTAATGCTATTTAGAGCTAAGGACTTAACCTTAGTCTCCGGGAGACCAAACAACCCAACCTTATTCGCGTGCATGAACCATTTTATGAATCTTTGTTTGGTTGGTCGATTGAGTCCCCTCATGTTCCAAAAACCAAAGTTATACATGCTCCACCCCATAGGGGAGAGCACTACCACTTGTCCCAATGCCTTCTTTTGGGGTCTCATGAGGGTTAAGTACTTCAAGAAATGTCCTCTGTCCAAATTTGAATGTACTGTATCCATCATCAATATCTCTTGTCTGCTCAATCTGATAATGGGTCTCACAGGAGTTTGACGCATGGAATAAGTACCATTAGGATGCCAGACCACAGGAGTTCTCAAAGGGATCTCTTCCAATATTCTCTGTTTATGCCCCTCTTCCCAAGAAGTATCAGTTATAGGAACCTCCTTTGCTGGACCAGGTAAGTCCACACCAGTTTTAGGCCTCCAAACATACTTAACCTTTTTTTTTAGAGCAGGTTTGGGATTAGTTACAAGAGGAGCTATTTTACTCTCTCCTCTCCTACACTCTTGTAATGAATGACCAAAACCTTTGCACTTAGAGCAAGTGACAAGTTTCCACTCAAATTCCATTTTGATAGTAACCTTATTACCCGGCCATTTCATCCAAGAAAGTTACTGAGTCAGACAAGTTCTGATCAATTGGAACATCAATCATGATGCGTGCATAGCCCAACCTAATCCGTTCCTCAGTGGCAACATCACATTTAACAAATTCCCCTAAGAGATTAGCTATTCAAGCAAAACCTTTTCCCCAAAATTTCAGAGGCAATTTACGTAGTCGAATCCACATAGGCACGGTTTTAACATGATGCTTAACCAATTCAACATTTTCAGTCCATTCATTCACAATCAGAGGTTTATAGTCAAAAACAAAATGGCTCTTTTTCAAGAATTGTACCTTTGCATTCTGGCTGTGGAACCGCACCAGGAAAACTCCAGATGGCAAAAAGGATATTAAAACAACCCCATGTTTCTCCCAGATTCTATAAATAAATCCCTCAATAGTTTCAATCAAGCATGGTTTCAACTCAGAATGCTGCCGAAATAAATGTAGGTTTTTGACCAAAATGAGCCTTTTATAGATGGTATGCCGCCCATTTGAAATCTCATTTTTCAAATCATCTATTTTTAAATAATTCAAAAGTGATTTTTTTTACCTAACCATACCCAAGCATAGAATATGTTTCGAGTCAGGTCTAGCCATAGACAACCCTAGTGGGTTACCCAAGCCATCTCTTAGGTCCAAGTCAACTGTGTCGACCTCTTGGTCAAAGTCAAACCACAAAACGTCTCTATTAGGATACTAGAGACGTTATGTTGAACCCATGGACCATGTTTGGTCCAATCACAGCTCAGTCACACTCATTTAATGTCAAGTCTAAGTCTACAAGTTTAGCTTGAGTCGAGTCATAGTCCTTGTTAGGTCTAAGACCCCCTCCCACATGTGAGACCCTTTAAAAATGAGCCACTTAGCTCATTTCCCAAGTCTAAGTCTGCCCTCGAGTCAAGTTTGAGTCAAAGGTCAGGTCTATGAGTCGAGTCCTTATTTGTGCAGGGGTCTTGATTCAGATATTGATTAGTTCGTGGTTTCTTTTTAGAAAGGCCGGCCAAGACTAGAAAGATGACTACTGAAGCTCTCGTAAACAAGATGAGTGAAACCTTGGAACAACTCATGGCTCGTTTAACTGCAATCGAAACCAAGATTGGTGGGGAAGTCCATGTAACCACCTTACCAGAAATGTCTGAGTTTGAAAGACAGTTCAAGCTCGTTGAAGACCAACTGAAGCTCTATCAGGGGGAGAACATACATTATGAAAATTCAAGGGCCTATGCTCCGTTCCAATATGAATTCCCTAAGAACTTTGTGCTTACGGATATCCTTAAATTCAAGGGAACCGAAAGCCCCCAACAATACATAAGGTCCTACAAGAAACACCTTGCTCTGAAAAGCATACCTGCAAGTATGATAACTTCTATCTTTGCTCAATCTTTGGCGGAACATCCAAGGGCATGGTTCTATAACTTAGATCTCAATAACTATCCCACTTTCGAAATTCTAACCACCGAGTTTTGCAAGCATTATATTGATAATGCTGAAATCCAAACAACTATGAAGACTCTCGATTTCACGACCCAAAGGAAGAATGAGGGTTTCATCGGTTTCTTGGCTCGATGGCGTGCTGAAAGCGTGAAGTTGACTAAAAAACCCGACGAATTCGATATGGTGGATAAGTTCGTGAAAAACCTTCAACCACTCTACCGTAATGAGCTAAAGTACCAAAACTTTAGCACTGTCAAAGACTTGACACACATTGGGAGGAAAATTGAAGATAACCTCCGTGCCATGAAAGCCACCAAACCAAAGGGATACCCCGGGGCTTCCCCCTCCAAGCCAAAGGCATCTACTAGTCTCAATCATATTCAAGATATCAATTTTTTGGGAGGAACTTCCAAAAATCCTCAACGCTCCAGTCCGAGGATGTTTACTGATATTGGGTGTACCTATAAATATTCCCTAAAAAGACTTATGGCCCAAGACAAAATTGAACCCCATTGGCCTAACTCCTGAACCATCGTTGGAACAACAGAACAAATGGTACAAGCCAGATGCGTATTGTGCCTATCATCGACGCAAGGGACATGACACGGAAAACTTCTTCTGTATGAAACACGAAATACAAGACATAATCGAGAAGGGAAGGCTCTTGATCCCAATAGTTAAGCCCAACAACGTGACAAACCTATTCGGTAATCACACTAATGCAATATTTGTCGAAGACAATAATGATATGACCTATTTGATCCGGCCCATATGCCGTCTCAAGGCTTTCTATGTAGGGAAGGAGTTCATAAATTGCTCGAAATACCTTTCTGGCCTAGAGAATGAAGTCCAATTTGGGGACTTTGGTATCGACCGTACACCATACATTCTCCGAAATGAGAATGAAATCAATGGTATCTGGGATGACAATGAAGATGATATCTATCTCACCAAAGGTGTGATTGTTCCACGAACTCAAGATGAAATCTTAAAAATAAGAAAAGATGTCCTCGAGTTTAACCATTTAACTCGATATGGGCGTTCGTATCGAGTTGAAAAATTAAGCCATACCTCTACTGTCAAGGACATCCTGGACTAGGTGCCTTCAAAGGAACCCACTTTAGTCACTTAATGAAGGGTCGACCTCAGAGGCTTCCCTCATTAAGCAGCTCCAAAAGACTAAGGTCGATGTTTCTATTTGGCAACTCATCCTAAGCTCATTCGAAAACCGTCAATCTTTGTTGCGAGCATTAATGAATATGACCGTATCTCCAAGTAATACTCTTGAAGATATGGTCACCTATGTCGCCCAAGGTCAACCACGACACACTAATGTCGTGACATTTTTTGATGAGGACTTACATTCAATTGGGCCGAAACATTGTTTGGCCATGTATATTGTTGTGACGTTCCTCCAAAAGCGCATTCCAATGACTCTTGTCGACGACGGGTCAGCTGGTAATGTCTTACCATTAAGGACCGCCCATGTCTTGGGCCTTGACAAGAAAGACTTCACTTCGACTACTCAAACGGTTTGGGCTTTTGATGGGACGATTCGTCGAGTAACTGGGATCATTGACTTGGTAATCCAAATTGGGCCCATTGAAAGGAAGGTTAGTTTCCAGATCATCGATGTAGTCTCGTCTTTCAATCTATTACTAGGAAGACCATGGATCCATGCGATAGGGGTTGTATCATCCACTTTACACCGAAAGATCAAGGTCCCTCTCAAAGAAGGAACTATCACTATTAACGTCACGCCCATTGTGGTAGCTGGAGGAAACGTGACCTTTGAAGTGAATCTCGAAACTACTAATAACACTTGTGGTTTCGAAGTCATAAGCACGATCGAATCCTACTCCGAGTTAGGAAATATGGACCTATACACGGGGAGTCGTGTTTTCTTAACAATCCTCAAAACTGGAAAGTACTTTGGCTTTTCTATATATCCTCAGAGAGAGGACACATTTGTCTTAAGGCCGGCAGTCCCTAAAGGAACAACGTTCGGGCTTGGATATGAGCCCACTAAAAAGGATTACCTAAAGAAGAAAAAGAAGTCGGTTGAACAATGAGAAATTGAAATGTAGCCCTATATTTTGACGTTGAACGGGTATTTTGTGAAAGTTGGAGAAGCATAACCATGTTTAGATTTCTGTGAGCCCATGTATGACTAGAAGGATAAGAGAATGGTCCCCGGAATTGAAATATTCCAAGACTGTTACTACATTCCTGATGACATACTCACTATAATGCTAGAAACGAGTAAGTCGGCATCTGTCAAAGACAGAAAAGCTATGGGCCTCCTCTTCGGAGAGGAAAAGAAGAAAGAGGTACTAAGCGAAGACATAGTTCACATTATCCCAAGAAGTGATAGGTTCGATCCCTCTACCCTCATCACCGATGTAGATCCTAAGAGGACTACCTCGGGATGGCGGAAAACTGTTAAGTGGACCGATAATAGGGGACTTCACTTCAAGCTGAGTACAGGGGAAGAAGAGATGTTCAAGCTGGAGGACGATTCCGAGTCTGAATCTGAGTCTAAGTCTAAGTCCGAGTATGATAAGAGTCCTAAGTTTGAGTCTAAGGAGCTAGGTGTCAAAGCCACCCCCTCCCCAGTCTTTCCTTTTAATGTACCCCTCCCAATTCTGTTATTCCGGGGCCTGTCTCGGGTACCTCTGTCTTTCTGCCACTGACTTCTGATCAGTTGGCCCAGATGTTAGCGCATTTTGTGCATTTTCAAATTGATAATAATAAAATGAACCAGTTTGCTTACGACTTGTCTTATTTACATAGCAATTCAATTTTTGAAATAATTGTTTTAGTAGTGACATCGAGAATGAGGTCGAAGAGGAAGAAGAAGAAGAAGAAGAGGTTGAACAGTCTCCACATTTGGTTAGAGGGTTAGAAGAATATAACTAAAGAAGCTCGGTAATCAATGATACCGAAACGATTAATGTGGGAACCACCCTAGAACCACGAGAGCTTAAAATAGGAACCACCTTAGACCCCGCGGAGAAACAAGGGTTTATCAATTTGTTAAATGAGTTGAAAGATGTATTCAAATGGTCTTATAAAGATATGCCGGGAATTGATAGGGAGATTGCAGAACACACAATTTCTATCAAGCCAGGGTTCAAGTCAATTAAGAAAAAGCTACGCAGAATGCGTACCGGGTGGTCTTTGAAAGTCAAAGAAGAAATCGATAAACATTGAAAGCCGGGTTCATCAAGATGTTCGGGTACTCAGACTGGGTAGCCAATGTAGTGGCAGTACCGAAGAAAGATGAGAAAGTCCGTGTGTGCGTGGACTTTCTCGATCTGAATAAGGCCAGTCCAAAGGATGATTTTCCGTTACCTCACATCGATATCTTGGTTGAAAACACCGAGAATCATGCCCTATTATCCTTCATGGACGGGTACGCCGGTTACAATCAGATTAAGATGGTCGAGGAAGATATGTATAAGACCGCGTTTACTACCCAATGGGGAACCTATTGTTACACAGTGATGCCCTTTGGATTGATAAATGTCGGGTTAACATACCAAAGAACGACAAAAATGTTGCTACATGATATGATGCACAAGGAAGTGGAAGTTTATGTCGACGACATGATCGTGAATTCAAAGGAACGTAGTGGCCATTTCGAAGCACTACAAAAATTCTTTGAAAGGTTATGGAAGTACAACATGAGATTAAACCCACATAAATGCGCCTTCGAGATCACCATTGGAAAGCTTTTGGGTCACATTGCAAGCCATCGTGGTATCGAAGTTGACCCATTAAAGATTAAAGACATTATGGAAATGCCCCATCCCGAGACCGAGAAAAAAGTTCGAGGTTTCTTAGCCCGATTCCAATACATAAGCCGGTTTGTCGCAAAGTTGACAATGATATGTGAGCCGATCTTTAAGAAATTAAAAGCCGGGGAACATGAAATGTGGGATGACCAATGTCAAATTGCATTTGATAAGATCAAGTAAGTTTTGTCTTCGCCACCAGTTCTAAGCTCACTTGTGGCCGGATTGTCCTTATCATTGTATTTAACTGTCATGGATACCGCAATGGGAGCAATGTTGGCCCAAACTGTTGATAAAGATGAAAGAGCTATTTACTACATCAGTAAAAAGTTCTTAGAATATGATGTGAAATACTCGCCTCTTGAAAAGACGTGTTTGGCCTTAGTCCAGGCAACGAAGAAATTAAGGCATTACATTCTCAGTTATAGCGTGAGTGTCTTTTCGAAAATAGATCCGATCAAGTACCTGTATGAAAAATCGGTGCTAAATGGCAGAATGTCGAGATGGACTCTCATGTTATCTGAGTTCGACCTCAAATATGTGCCTTTGAAAGTGCTTAAGGGAAGAGTGGTTGCTGATTTCCTTGCTGACAACCCAATTGAGGAAACTGAAGTAGTGGATACTTGGTCATTTCCCGATGAAGTTGTTATCCATATAGAAACCGATGTATGGGACCTATATTTCGATGGAGCATCTAATTATATGGGGTACGGAGTGGGAATTCATCTCATTTCGCCAGAAGGTAAACAGGTGCCTGTATATATCAAACTAAACTTCAACGTCACAAACAATGCTGCTGAGTATGAAGCATGTTTGTTCGGTTTGCGCAGCGCCCTTGATTTAGGCGTGAAGAAATTACTAGTGCACGAAGACTCCCCTCTGGTAATCAACCAAGTGACTGGGCCATGGAAAATCGAAAGCAACAGTTTGGCTCCATACCAAGCAAAGATCTAAGAACTAGAAGCATTCTTTGATGATGTTAAGTACGTCCACCTCCCGAGGGATGAAAACCAATTTGTTGATGCGTTGTCAAAGTTAGCTGCTTTAATCAACATCCACGATTACATCGAAAGTATGCCCATATGTGTCGAGCGATGATCATCACCTTTCTATGTGAACGCAATTGATGATATCGAGGAAAATGAGATCGAACCTTGGTATGCATCCTTCTAAAGTACAAGGAAACAAGAGAGTATCCTCCCGACCATGATACACGAGGGTAACGTGCCCTACGAATGCTATCGACTCAGTTCATTAAGACTAATGATGGGAAGTTAAACAAAAAGACAGCGCAAGATGTTCTACTGTGATGCATTGATAAACCCACCGCCACAAAAATAATGGAAAAAGTCCATGATGGCGAATATGGACCACACATGAACACCGATATGATGGCTCGAAAGATCATGAGGCTAGGTTATTATTAGATAACAATGGAAACGGATTGTTGCAAGTATGACAGGCACTGTTATAACTGCCAGATATTTGCAAATGTTCAACATGTGCCACCTTTAATGTTATACACCATGACGTCACCCTGACCATTTACAATCGGGGAATCGACATCATTGGAAAAGTGAACCCATCCGGAATAGGAGGACATTGTTTTATCCTTGTTGCAATTGACTACTTCACGAAGTGGGTAGAAGCTAAGTCGTACAAGGTGCTAAAGGGAAAGCAAGTAGCATAGTTTATTCAGAATGACATCATTTTTTGGTATGGAGTACCACATGAGTTTATCAGTAATCGTGGGACTCATTTTCAAGATGAAACTGCCCTTATACTTGAAAAGTATAAAATCAAACATCACAAGTCATCACTGTATAGGCCACAGAAAAATGGCGCAGTAGAAGCTGCTAATAAAAAAAGTTACAGTGATCTTGAGAATGATGTCTGATAACCATAAGGAATGACCGGAAAAGATACCCTTCGCATTGTGGGGGTACAGAACTTCAATTAGAACAGCCACGGTTGTAACCCCATACTAATTGGTTTACGGGATGGAAGCAGTTTAGACTGTGGAACTAGAGGTACCATCTCTAAGGATCTTACTCGAGAGCCAAGTTCCCGAACCAGATTGGGTTCAAGCTAGATACGAATCTTTGGTTTTGCTCGATGAGCGGCGTTTAAACGCGTTATACCATGTCCAACTCTATCAGAAAAGGATAGAAAGAGCTTTCAATAAAAGGGTAAAACCTAGAGGAATTAATGAAGGTGATCTAGTTCTCAAATCAGTTAGGGCTCTATTACCTATTGACCCGAGGGATAAGTTCAAACCAAATTGAGCAGGCCCTTATTTGGTGAATAAGATATTGACTGAAGGTGTTGTTCGGTTGACAGATTTGGATGGGAATGACTTCATAAATCCTACGAATTTGGACCAACTAAAGAGATACTATCCTCGACGGCCTTATTCTCAAATGTTATGAAATAATATTTTAATTTCTATGTATTTAGAATAAGTTTTAATTTGTTGCCATTTGCCAACGCTACAGAAAAATGTTTTAAAGAGAGAACTGCGGACTCGGTTTGATTCTGTGAAAGCAGATACGTAGGCAACCCTTAGTCAAGGGTATAACCGAACCAATGTAATACAAAAATGAAATTTTTGGATGCAGAAACTGAGAATTTCTAATAAATAATAAGAGCTTTCATTTATTCTAAATTCCGAGCGAAGCGCGTTACCACATCTTTATTTCGGGCAAAGCCTATCACACAAACTTGAAAAGGAAAGCACACAAATAGATAATATTAATAGTAGATATCAATGTCGACGACTAGTTTTTGCTACCCTCAGCCGGGTCGCGTGACCCATCATGACGAGATGAAGTCTCGCCCATCATCATCCTGGCCCGTTTCTTTGGAGGAACCACAATTTCTTCACGCGGTGAAAGATGACCAAGTCACTCTTCCAATGTCGGTCCACTTTCACACCTTGGACCCAATCGCTTCCAAACACTTGGAACCAAAGAGTCAATGTAACACCCCCATACTCCAAAGTTCCTTACCAAGGCCACCTTAGACATATAGGTGCTGCCATCTCGGTCTCCCGAGGCAATGATAATCAAATAGACAATAACGAAACATGTTTATATAAATAATTTAACTAATTACAACCGTTTATCCAAAACTGTCTCAAACAGAAGTACAAGAGCCTCAAAGGTCTAACAA
>VHZZ01001679.1:114255-145175 GCA_009801015.1 Silene noctiflora | reverse complement strand
TTTCTGTTGTAAATGTAGAAATCAAGGTAACTTCTGTGATTAGTTTATATTGGCCTATATATTGAGCTATTCTGTTCACAAAACTTAACTTATCCTGATTCCCGTAGTGCCGGAGATTACATTCTTGTGGTATTATCGATGTTTTTCACTTGTGAACAATGTTTTAACGTCTAATGATAGCTATTAGTCCTGCTGATTTTGATGTATCCATCTTTTTTATCTTCATAAAAAAATTCAACACAATCATAAAGCCAACAGTATAATGCTTTACTTTTCTTTTCTTTTTGAGGGCCAGCATAATGCTTTACTTAGTTTCCTGTCGTTTACTGTGTTTCGCAATTCCTGGAAATTTCCTTGTTCACTATATCAATAAAGTACCAATCAATCAATATATATCATCTTCTTAATTACAAACCACTAAACCAGTCCTCTTATTAACTACAAAAATACTTCAGTTTTACGATTTTATTTTCACATTTCACAAATCCTCTTTTTAAATACATCTGATCTACTCAATTACACGATACCATACACAAAACCTTCTCCTAAGAAGACGGTACAAATTAAAATGGCTGAATCGATGGTAACGGAGTTGGTTAAAACTATTGGGGAGAAAGTGGGTTCCCAAGTTTGGGAAACAATAGTTGGTGCAGCTGACGTTGATTCTCAAATTAAAGGGCTTCAGGGTATCAAAAATACAATTGAAGCTACACTTCTTGATGCAGATTCATCGCAGGTGTGCAGTCATTCTCAACGAGACGTGCTCCAGAAGCTTGAACATGGACTTGCCAAATTAATTGATTTCCAAGATGCAAAAGCCGCAAAAGCCAAGCAGAAACAACTCATGGGCGGAAGTAAGCTCTCCAAAGAGGCGCGCTTGTTTTTTTCTACTTCAAACCAGCTAGTATCCCCCTTCAAGGATGCTAGGAAAATCAAGGGTATTACGAGGGAACTGTGTCGCGTTGCAAGAAACCATGCCCAATTTGGAAGCATAGTTAGCTCAACAACTTTGAACCAAACCCGAATATTGAGCAATGTATCGGGGTCTTATATGAGTACTGATCTGGTAATTGGACGAGATGGAGACAGGGATAAGATGGTAAGCTCGCTGTTAGACTCCTCAGCTGCTGCTGGTGTCCTCCCTGTTGTTTCCTTTGTTGGAATAGGTGGAGTTGGGAAGACTACATTGGCTCAGTATGTCTACAATGATGAAAGGTTTCAAAGATATTTTGATTTGCAACTTTGGGTTTCCGCCACCCAAGATTTTAATGTCAAGGACGTGTTACGGCAAATGGTGACATGTGCCACTGATGAAAAAGCTCTCGACTGCGGGATTGATCAGCTGCAACGACGTCTATATCAAACAATTGCTGGGAAGAGGTTTCTGCTTGTTTTGGATGGTGTGTGGGATGACGACAGTTTGAGAGCAAAATGGATAGAACTGAGAGCACTGCTCAGGGCCGGGGCTCAGGGGAGTAAAGTTCTCCTTACCACACGTAGCAAAACAGTTGCTAGAATTTTTGGGACCCAAGACCCATTAATTGTTAGTGATTTAAAAGATGATGATTCATTGCTCCTCTTTCAATATGTGGCTGCTACGAAGTGGCATGAGCCAGGGGTGGAGGCCATCGCGAAGGAGATTTCAAAGATGTGTCCGAAAGTTCCCCTTGTTATACGGGCAACTGGAAGCCTTTTAGCGGGGAAACATACTGTGCAGGAATGGCGAGCTTTTAGGAATGCTCAGCTTGCAAATTTTGCCTCCTATGGAAATGATGTTATAGGCACACTCAAACTCAGTTACGATCAGTTGGGTACAAGGCTAAAACTCTGTGTTGTATACTGCTCTTTGTTCCCAAAGGGTTTCCAATTCCAAAAACTATTATCGTTCGTCTTTGGATCGCCATGGGATATGTTGAAGGCGAGTACCCAGACCAAAATCTAGAAGAGATGGCAGAAGGATATGTGTTGTGCTTGCTAAATCAAGGATTTTTATACTCTACAGGCAGGGGTGGGTATAAGTGCCCTGCCTATTTTCGTAAGCACAACCTGATGCATGATTTAGTGCTCTCGATTGGCGGGTTTAAGTATAAAATGGCAGATTCAAATACAAATGAATTTGATGAACGAGTCTGTCATGTATCATTCCATGCTGTAAACTACACGGTTTGGGAAGTCCCATCGTCGCTGTTAAAACTAAAGCAGTTGAAGTCGTTCCTTCTCCCTCTTCCATCATATGATTGGGACGTCTTGCGTCTTAGTGGACGTTTCCAATTATACGATATATTTACATCCAGAATGGAGTCTTTGAGGGCACTGCGGATGCATGGGCTACGGATTAATAAACTGCCAAGATCAATAGGCAAACTGATTCACTTGAGGTATCTCGATTTATCGGGCAACTTTATCCGTAAACTCCCTGAATCAATTACACAGTTGGTGAATCTTTACTTACTTGACCTATCCAACTGTGGGAACCTTGAAGAGTTACCTGAGGACATAAGCAAGCTAGTGGCACTCAGACACCTTAACCTCTATGGTTGTGACAAATTGAGTCATATGCCCAAAGGGTTGCAGAGACTGACGGGTCTTGAAACACTAAATTATTTCATTGTGGGAAAACCAAGCAACTCTCTCACTCTTTATGGAACTAAGGCTAAATTGGCGTGTGATCTGGCAGACCTAGGCGGTCTTGATAATCTTAAAGGTGTGTTGAAAATTGTTTTGGTTGATCGATCAAAGGATATAGTGTCAGAAGCCAAAGCTGCAAATCTGGACAGGAAAGAGATTAAGGTGTTTACGATGGAATTTAGAGAGAGCCGATTAGAGGACGAGATGGTGCTAGAGAACCTCAAACCCGGTGCTGATTTAGAATACCTGAGGATAAGGAACTATGGAGGAAAGAGGCTGCCATGTTGGATGAGAGAAGGTATCCACTTGTGGCTTCGTAATCTGGTTGAAATTGAAATAGATGAGTGCAAAGAATGCATAAATATGTGCTCCTTAGGAAGACTCCGTTGTCTTAAATCTTTAACCTTATGGAACTTGGATAAGGTGGAGTACATAGAAGAAAATGGTAGTAGCAACAAAAGTGACATGGTAGTTCTCGCAAACGAGTGCCCATCTGCTCCCTTATTCCCATCCCTGGCACAACTCTGCCTCAAAAAAATACCTGAGTTGAAGGGATGGTGGAGTATGACGGAGTCTGCTCAAGATTGCAGTCAGAATCAACTCCTGAAATTGGTGCCTGCATTTCCCAAATTGCGGATGGTGACAATGGACATGGAGATGGTCATTTTATTGGCACAAGTGTTTCAACAAGGTATTTCTTCTTTACAATCTCTCTGTGTTTGTGGCAAAACCAAGGTTGTAGCAGAGCAAACATGTGGTCCATCAAATGTGGGTGTTAAGCAGAGACAAACAGCCATTCTCCTCAAAAACTACCTCCCCATGTTACGTTGCCTACGTTTTCAGAATAATCAAAGGGAACATCTTCCTGAGGAGTTTCGAGGTATGTCTTCTTTGACAAGCCTAACTATACGCAACTGTGAAGCATTAGAGGCGGTTCCAGAATGGATTGACAGCCTCACCTCACTCGAAAGCCTTTCTATAAGTAAATGCCCAAGATTGAAATCTCTGCCACACGAGATGAGTAACCTATCAAACTTGATGTCACTAAGCCTTTACGAATGCTCGATGGAGCTTGCGGAGAGATGCCAATCTCCATCAGGAGAAGACTGGCTCAAAATTCAACATATTCCCAATATTTCCATTACACCCGCTAAAAATGGGAAAGAATGAAATCAATGATCGAGTGAAGAGTTAAATTCTATGGAGACGATTAACAAGAGTGTGTATCTGGTGGTATTACCTTCTACTGCTTTCTACTGCTGTGTTTGAGTATCTCCACTATAAGTCCGGATCTCTGTCCCGCTTTCATGTTCCATCTAAATACGGAGTATCTAAATACTTATTTTTAATGTTTAATGTTTATGTGTCAAATGGAGAGATAGTGAGATAAAATAGGACATGAAAATGAGACGGCCAATCCAGATTCATTTTATATTTATTCTCATTTTTGGTTCTCCTATGTATTTTATGTTCAATAAATCTCCCTTAAATGAGAATTTGTGTCTTATGTTAAAACTTATTCACCCTCTCCAAGTAATGTAACCATGTGCCCGTTATTTACAAAGTCCCTTTTGTTTGCATAGATGTCCTAATAATTGTCCATTACTTGCTTTTTTGGTTGCGTTATTCATCTAATCAAACAATTTTAGATTCAGTTTAGATTAAATCAAACAAATTTAACTAGGAACGAATTACGGTCTTGACTCCGTTATACTAAACGTGTCTATGCCACTAAACCCGAGACTTAAGTTTTAAACTTTGAATGAACATGAAAATAAATAAATAAGAACAATATAAGTAAAAATAGAAATAAAAGTCATGTGTAACCTATTTTCATTCGGCTATTACTTCCAAAATTACGTTCCTTTGTTTTGTTTTAGAATAATAGAACGACTAAAGAGAAAAAATCAACCAAAATTATATTTTGATTCTAAAAAAAAATTTCTTCTAAACATTTCATCATTTCACTTGTATAGATTTATCTTTGAACAATTTAAAGCTCAATTTATTAAGCATGGCCTTTGAATATTGTCGTGACGACATTCTCCAATCCATTCCCGAACACATCATTGCCTTAAACTCGTCGTAGCTTATGCGACCATCCTGAAAAACCAATGTCACCATACCGTCACTGAATTTTGCTAGCGAAATTAGAATTTATAGTTACAAGGCCTAAAAATGAACGAAATTTATGAATCTAAATCTGACAAAATCCTAACCATATCCGTAAAATCAAAGGTGTACCTTGTCCAAATCCGCATCAAAAAGAATTTCACGTATGATTTGTTCACTTTTGGTACCAAAATCATCAGAAAGTAATTCATCTTTTAATTCTTGGAACTCGATGTAGCCACTAGAGTCTTTGTCAAAGTACTTGAATGCACGTCGTAAATCTTCATCATCTCCCATCTTTTGTAGATGTATTGAAAGCGTCAAGAATTCTCCGCACTCCAAGGTTCCGTTCCCATCGATATCCGCCTTTTATTACACAAAATAATATGAGATATATGACCAAGCAACAAACCGACTAATTAATTAGCATTTTAATTGTGAGACTGTCTCGACTAATTAATTAGCATTTTAATTGTGAGACTGTCTCACATAAGACATACTGAAATAACATACAAATGTAAAAGAAATTGTTAAAACGAAGGGAAGAAATCGAAGAAACTAACAGCGTCAAGGATCATTTGAATATCGGAATCAGGAAGAGCATGTCCAAGCTTAAGAAGGCCGGATTTGAGTTCTTCAAAACACAAGCTTCCATTTTTATCAGTGTCCATCATATTAAACGTTCTTCTTAGTTTATCTACTTGCTCATCCGGTAGACTATCTGCTACCACCTACATTAATTCTTATTTACTCAAAATACATGTAAAAAATCTTAATTAAAATTAGTCGTATAATTTTACGAAAAAAAAAGGTTTGGTTTTAGCTTTACCCTGAGAACTTTCTTCTTGAATTTGTTCATTAAAGAGAATTGTTTGATCCTTGTTCTTACATTTTGTCCTAATGGAATATCCGCGTTGTCGTTGGCATTTTTCATCCATGGATGTTCTTCAATACAAAAAGATAACGACATTATCTCAGTGTCTAAAATGTGACGACTACAGGTATATATGCTTAAAACACAAAAATTGTGGGCTTACCAAGGGCTTCATCAACGGTTAAGCGATTGTAAGGATTTTGATCAAGCATACCCTTAACAAGATCCTTGGCTTGTGTTGATATTCTTGGCCATGGATCCCTTTCGAAATCAATTACTCCTTTAACAATCGCATGTGCAATGGCCTCTTCCGTCTCTGCATATACTTACAATGATTTACTTCACGAATATCACTATAATATTACCATAAATAACAAATGTCAGATAACTTAGCCGATAGTCATTGGTATATATCCGAGTTGAATCAATTTACCTGCCCAAAAAGGCGGTACACCACAAAGTAAGATGTACAGGATAACACCAGCACTCCAAACATCCACCTCTGGTCCGTAATTTCTCCTTAGGACTTCCGGGGCCATATAATATGGACTTCCGACAATCTCACTGAATCTCTGACCTAAAACCGGCAACAAACCCTTTTGATTTAGTCGTGCATAATTACATAAGGAAAAACCGAACAAAACTCTGAGGTCGATTAATTACCTGGCTCAAAAAATATGGATAGGCCAAAATCAATGGCTTTTAGAGCGGCACTCTCACTTTTGTTTACGTATAAGAAGTTTTCAGGTTTAAGATCGCGATGTATAACTCCATGTTCATGGCATACCTGCATATTGAATAAACAGAAGAATGTTATTACGGGTTATTTGGAAACAACTTCTTTGTGTTGTTAATACAAGAATAAGATGCTTAGTCTTGCAATTGAGACGATTATGAAGACATAAACATACCTTAACAACTTGAAGAATGGTACGACCAACTTGAGCAGCAGCCCTCTCGGAATAATGACCTTTAGCAACAATCCGATCAAACAACTCACCGCCTTCACAAAGCTCCATTACCAAATAAACCGCCTCCTTATCTTCATAAGCCTCTTTAAAAGCGACAATGTTAGCATGTTCAGGCAAGTGTCTCATGATAGCCACCTCTCGTTTAACATCTTCAATATCCACCTCCGTCCTCAGCTTGCTTTTCGATATTGTCTTGCAAGCGTAACTCTCCCCTGTCTTAATCTCCGTGCATTGGTAAGTCACCCCAAACTCCCCCCTTCCCAACTCCTTCCCAAACTTGTACTTTTGTCTAATGTTGTCCCTCACACTGGAGTCTGCCAAGACCCGTTTCAACCTCGAACGATGTGATGACCTCGATTTCCTCCCCACCGTGCTGCTATGCTCCTCTAGAGGAGCAGGAGCCAGCTTGGCCGCATCTTTCTCCCCCCTTCTCCTTAGATTTCTCGCCGCTTGGGAGGGTAATCTTGATATGCAGCCTCCCATTTTGGGGGATGGAAATTGATTTTAGGTCACCTTTTTTTTACTGCTTTTTTTTCCGTGTTCGGTTAGTTTGGGGGATTCATTGGAAAGGGGGTAATCTTGGAGAGGAGAAAATTGGGTAGAAATGGGAATGGGTTTATTTTAGGAGAGGAGGAAAAGAGGGTGAAAATTAAGGTAAATTTAAAGAGAAATATAAGGAGAATTTTAACGGTAATTTTAAAAAGTAGTTGAAAATCTACTATTTACAGTTGGATGCTTAGATAGCTCCTTTTTATTAGGAGTAATATAGGTGTATTTCTTTTCACATTTTTACATGGCATTTTTTCTAATAATGCGCCCGTAGTGAGGGTTTTGAAGATCACCGACTTGAGGTGATATTGGGCATTTAACGTCATTAGGTTGGGACAGCCGATACCAGTATTTTGATCAGAACAGATACACGTACAAACGTGGGTCGTGATAAAACTAACCCGATCCAAGTATAATGACAGGAAAAAACAATCAGAACAGAATAACATAAATATGGATCGGACCCCAAATTTACCCAATTCGACCTATTTACGGCCTAAACTCTATTGAACTCTGTATGGCATTCGGTAAAAATGGAGTAATCTTTTAGAAGTAATGTGGGTATCAAATTCGAATAAATGTACGTATGTCATCAGTAGAGACAACAATCTTCTCACAATGAGATTAGGAATAAAATTTTAGAAAAAACCATGCTGCTAATTCATCTGATAGTTACCAGAAAACGATGTTTCTGAACTTGATAACCTTGCAGTCGAATACCGTGGTCAAATTCTTGATCCTGTCCGCGTGAACACCACCCATGTGTTTACGCTGATGCCAGGAGGCTTTGAATTTCACTCTGAAAGTAATAAACAGGAGACGGAAATTATAAAATAGTTGTCAGGCCAAAAACAATGCAATGTTTAACAGGAGTTTTATAAATCTGTAAAAAATGGAAAAATATAGGACCTCAATTTGTAGAGGAGAGGTACTAGGGGCATATCTTTGTATAACATTTCCTTGTTTGTCCACCAAAAATTTCGTGAAGTTCCATTTGATTTCGTCTACTAAGACTCCTGTCTTCTTTGATTTTAGATACTTGTAAAGGGGTGCTGCATTCTTCCCGTTCACTTCTATCTGCAATAGTCAGCAGTTAGCCGCTACAAAAGAGGACAGGCAACGAAGCAAAGATCAGTGAGCAAAGTCACTGACTCAATCCATAAGGCTACCTTTCACATCTGAACTAAACCGGAAAACACAAAATTTCAAATGAGACGGGCTTATGCTACTACAGCCTGACCCATGGAGTGTAGTAGTTATCTATTGGCTTTGTAGCGGGTTAACGGGTAATGTGATTGGGATTCTAGTTAAAATGAGTTGGTCTCGCATTATATTACTATAAGACCATCTTACATTTCTGTCAGCTACAGTCTGCATTGGATTATTAGATGATTTAGTAGTACYTTCTGAAAGATAGGGAATTCAGCTTTGAATGTAGAGCACACAGTTTCCTTTATCTCTTCATTGCTTCCTGGTTCTTGCCATCCAAACAGGTTACACGAAAAAGCTAATATTTCAAACCCTTCTCGGAAAAGCGGAAGTCACATCAGCATAGAGAAAAAGCCTTAAAGCCATTAAAGAATGCAAGGCAAATATGTAGAAGGGAAAATAATTGAGAAACAGTAAACCTTGAGTTTTGTACTTCTCATATAGAATGTTGAGCTCCTTGTAATTTGAGTTCGTTAAACCGCTGCAAATTAGATAAATTGAAACATTTTATAAAGCGGAAGCAAAGTACTCCAAGTAAATAAAGTAATGAGCACATAGAAAGAACATCATTCTTCCCTTCGGACCCTTCCCTATGATGATAGGTTTGATAAAAATGAGTTTGAGTATCACAATACAGATTATACGAGTATTTAATTTCATACGAAGTATGAAATAAAGAGCCATCGTGTTTACCATTTTGAAGCGACATTGACAAGCAGAATAACCTTCCCTTTGTAGTTACTTAGGCTCACATCCGCTCCATAAATATCCTGTTGAAGTGCAGGAAAGTCCATACATTACTGGTTGGAAACCAAAATGGTGCAAGACAGAATCATACATATGCCCTTTTACCCCCCCATACTATCACATCTCTGTCTCGGAATTAGGCCGTCTCACAATAAGGTTCACACTTTAATGTATCCCATTCCAGGTAAGTTTTATCCTGATAACAACATGACATATACGAGAAAGAACGCTCAATTGTGTCCATTCGCATACCCTTTACCGCTACTACCTCCCATCCAGATCAAACTACCTACTTATGAAAAACCCCCTCACATATTTGGAGGCCAAAGGTAGTAGTTTGATCTAGATGTGTGATACTCCCTCCGTCCCGGTCAATTGTTGTCATTTGGTTTTGGCACAAAGATCAAAGAAAGAGAAGGGGGCAATTACTAAATGACTGAGTATGAATGATCAAATTGTTCATCAAGTTCATTCTTAAAATAGAAAGGACAACAAGACTGGGACACCTAAAAATGGAATAGGACTGCAAATGACCGGGATAGAGGGAGTACAATTTAACGCTTCCGCTAAGGTATCAATGGGAATTATGATCAACTATCAAACTCCGCCTGTGAGGGTCTAATAATATTCACTATCGGACCCAAGCCCGGACAAAGTAATAAGATTACGATAGGTTTGTGACAGCCAGCGTAAAAATTCCAGTCACACTTTATAGACATGAATCAAATTAAAAACATTAAGTCTCCCTGGTGACGGGTATATCTGTGATAAGCTTGTGACGGGTCAAAGCTACAACGTTTATACCATCAAGCATCAGATTACCCAATTAAATGACAGGAATAAATTAAGAACACAAATAATAGAATAAGACGGTCTCATGATTGACAGAAAATCAGTGGTACCTTGACAGTGAAATCATATACGGAATTGGGTAATTCTTCAGAAACTTGTGAAGAAGATGGGTATTTATAGTAGTAGAGGATAAGAGAAATAGCCAAAAATAGAAGGGAGATCCAATGCTTCTGTTTCCATAATGCCATCATTGCAGCAGTTTGCAGCACTTGATTTTGATTAAAAAAGGTGCAGAAAAGCAATTTTGATTATTTTTGCCCCACCTAGCTTGTGGGGTTGGTGAGCAGAGTGCCAAGAAAAATCCCGTCTTATTGCTTCGGACCAAAATGATTCGTCTAAAGCAAGACCAACTGATCTGTAATCCGATTTGATCCCAACTAAATCAGGGATTGGCCCGCTTTGATCGAATGAGTGATTATTTGACCGAGCCGGTTTAGACTCCGATAATTAATTACTCATATACTTCATTCGTCTCAATAATTTCTTTACCTTTTTCTTTTTTTTAGAAATATTTTAATCAAAGATAAACAAATTATTGAGATGGAGGGAGTATAGTTTTAGTTATACGATTTTGAACCTTTTTTACATGCTATATTTTGAAGTTATTAATGGTCAAATTTCAAAGTTTGATCTTAAATTGAAATTGGGAATTTTGGATTGGATTGGACGGAGTAATACCCCTTCAAAAAAAAAGGATTATACGAAATAAAAAGATTTAATTATCAATTTTATTTTATACTTTGATTGGTTGACAAACCCCTGAAACAAATTACCTTGTTCATTTTTTCAGTGTCAAATGAGTCGCAAGGGCAGTACAATAACAGGGTAGGGGGACTCGAACCTGGGGCCTATTGTCATTATACCTCGATATTAACCAATAGGTTAAGACCTCTTTGGTAACGAATCACCATGTTCTTAAGACCATTGCTTTTAGTTTAAGCATTCTGATTACAGTAGCATTGTACTGAATTCTTAGTTTAAAATATGTCGATGGTTGGATTCGAGAAATGGAGTAATTTTCAGAGGCGGAGGAACAAGAGAAGGTGGTTCCTCATGGTGACCATCTTCATTTACTCTTATGTCGAACATTGACGAGGTTTTCTTTTACAGTTCGCAGTCGGGTTATAGCATCAGTGATCTTCATACGACGTTGTGGCAAATGATTGGAGCATGCTAATCCAATATTAACCACAGAGACAATGCATTCCAGTTTTCTTTGATGAGCTTCTTGGATTGCCTTATGGTTATCTACTTCGATGATTTCCTCGTCTGCAAGCGTTGAATCTACAATCTGCAGTACATTGTCAGGTAATGCTGCTTCGACGTACATATGAAGGTTGATGTTTTCCTTGAATGTCGTATCAGTTGGCCTTTTTCCTGTCATCAGCTCCAGTAAGAGTATCCCGTAACTATACAGATCACCTTCTGTAGACGCTTCACTTCCTAGGCCGTACTCTATAAAACAGACGCGATTAGCAACAAAGAGATGGTACATAAAAAAAAAATAACATTTTGATGGGGCTATAATTACCTGGTGCAACATAGCCAACCGTACCCCTGAGCCCAATAGTATTACTTTGATGAAGGACTTCAGGTTCAGCAAGAAATTTTGCTAGGCCGAAATCCCCAAGGCGGGCAACCATGTCACTATCAAGCAGTATATTGCTTGGTTTTAGGTCGCAATGCACAATCGGAATTTCGCACTCATGGTGGAGATAGTTAAGAGCATGAGCCACATCAATTGCTATATCCACCCTTTGTATAAGACTTAGGTTTCCAGTTTCATGCAACCATGTGTCAAGATTTCCATTGGGCATAAACTCATAGACTAGAGCTTTGAAATCTTTTTGCTGAAAATCCATACTTGAGCAAGCTGTTATTATACCTACCAGATTCCGGTGACGTATATTCCTCAAGGCCTTACATTCTGCCATGAAACTCTTTGATGCACCATGCTGCTGCAAGTTGAGGACTTTGATGGCAACTGTATTACCATTCAAGATTCCTTTGAACACCGATCCAAAATGACCTGCACCAAGTAAATTCTCGGAAGAGAAACCATCAGTTGCTTTGAGTAACATGTTGTAAGACACTTTTGATGACGCTTCCCTCTTCACTGAACCCGAAGAAACTGATTTCCCATATTTTCCGTGACAAGTCATGTACAGGCAGTACAGCCCTGTTGCCGTGATTAGTACACCCCCAAATGCAGATAGTATTATAATTGTCAATTTAAGTGTACCGGAAATTCTGGTTTTTTTCTTCCTTTGATTCTGCTGAATGCATTTCGGCAACTGTAGCTCAGGAACACCTCCACAAAGTCCAGTGTTTCCGACTAGTGAAACTGCACTTACATTCGTAAAAACTCCTGTTGTTGGAACTGCGCCCTCAAAATCATTGTCGGAGAAGTTTAAGTTAAGCAAAGGGAATTTGGAGAAGTAGGCCGGTAGTAAACCAGATAGATTATTACGAGAAAGATCAATAGCCTGAAGACCGCCCAACGCACTAAATGTTTCAGGAATATCTCCGCGGAGATTGTTACCGTGTAAATCTAAGTATTGCAGGTCTGGACAGTTACCTAGACCTTCGGGAATTAGTCCTGACAAATTATTTTCAGATGCATAGAACAACTGTAAGTTCTTCTGTTGACTAATTTCCACAGGTATGGAGCCTTGTAATTGGTTATGCGACAAGCCTAGCTGAAGAAACTTCGCAGATCCTCCAAAGAGCTCTTTCCCCAAGGTTCCATTGAGCTCGTTATTCGACAGATACAAGTACAGCAAATTTTGAGAATACCCCAGATTTGGAGGTATGCTTCCTTCCAATCTGTTGTTATCTAAGTATAGTCCACTCAATCGCGGTATATTTCCAAAAGACCTGGGAATCTTACCTGTTAGTCTGTTGAATCCAAGATTAACCCATTCTAGCTTATGTAGCTTCGAGATATCTTGAGGTATGGATCCCGAAACTAAGGTGGTGCTGATTTCCAAGTCTATAAGGTTGATGAGATTAGTTATACCAGCGGGCATTACTCCTTTTATTGGACTGTATCCAAGCGCGAGCCATATTAAAGTGGTCGATAGATTTGCTAAGGTTTCAGGTAAGGTTCCTGTAAAATTGTTGGATCTCAAATCCAAGCGCGTTAGCTTACTACAGTTAACCAGTGAGGTTATAACATTGATGTCACCTACGAAGTAATTATCGTATAGTAACAAAGAATCAAGATTCTGGTGACGTCCAAAATCACGAGGCACCTGTCCCGTAAATTTATTCTCTTCTAGTGAAATAAACTCAAGGCTTGTGAGGTTCCAAATGGTGGGTGGAATTTCACCGGAAAAATTGTTGTGAGCAATGTTCAATTCAGTTAGATGAGGAACTGTAAGGCTCATATCTTCCTGATAATCCTGAAGCGGTCCTTGAAGTAAGTTGTTTGCCAATATTATTTCTTTAAGAGAGGTGAGATTGAAAAGAGAGGAGGGAACATTACCAGAGAGGTTATTCAGAGCGGCGTAAAGTTTAGTCAGATTTTGCAGTCGACCAATACTGTTAGGAATAGTTCCAGTAAAGGAATTCCTAGAGGCAGAGATTAACCTCAGGGAGGTGAGGTTTGTTATGACATCGAAAACCGGCCCACTCAGTGTATTATGTTGAATATAGAGAACTTCTAACCTTGACAATGTTCCCAACTCTTTTGGGAGCTCACCCTCTAATTTGTTACCGGCTACAGAAAAATATCTGAGGTTAACACACCCGGTTAAGTTGGCTGGAATTTCCCCGACAAATGTGTTGTTTTCGAGGTCTAGTTTTTGTAGTCTGAATAAACGACCATACTCAGGACGGATTTCGCCAGAGAGACTATTATTGTAAAGCTTGATGTCTCTCAGGAAGCTCAGGTTCCCTATAAAAGGAGATATACTTCCTGCCAAGCCTCTCGAATAGAGCTCTAATGCAATCACTCGATTATTCTGTCCGCCACAAGTAACTCCCTCCCAATCACAATGATTAATCGAGTTATTCCATGACCGTAAAACTCCATTAGGACGATCCACTAGTCGACTCTTGATGGCCAACAGAGCCGTATGATCAGTCTCGTTGCCCAGACTCTCGAAACTTTGCCCGGTTACAACAGTTTTAAGTATCAATGTTATGATAACAAGCAACAGAAAGAGGGTAAACTCTGAATCAACAGAAGACATAAGCCTTGAACCACCCATTTTTTCGGTTTCGATGTTTTTATGCTTCTACTATTTTTCTTAAGGTACCTAAATCATGCTTAAGAAGTTGTCTAACAAACAGTTGATTGCAATAATTTAGTGTGCGAATTTGTTTGTCATGGAACCTCTAATTTATTTATTTTAATGTGAATAAAGGAAAACAATTGGAATTTGGGAAGGGATAATTATAGAATAAGGTTCATACTTTGTCTTTCATTCCCCACTGTCTTTCTATATTAAAACTGCTCTCATGTCATCCCTAAAGTTTCTATATCTTCTCTGAATATCTTAAGTGTCATTTGTCGTTTTTCGTCGAAATAAATATTACTGATAATTGCTCTAACCAACAACGATATGAGGGAAGGCCGGATATACGCAACCTTTTAATAGTAAGTTATTATGACATAGGCTGTCTTCGAACGATTCAAGATAAAAAAAGGAAAAAAGCACAATATCTAACAGGAAGCGTGAAATGTATATTGTAATAATTTGAAAAACCGTCGTATTAAATGCGGCATTTAAGTTTAAAATATATAGTTTGAAATTGAATGGCTAAATTTGTAGACTTATTTAATTGCATCACCAAAAATGAGTAAAAAGTGGAATTTTTTAATCACAGAAAGAAGGTAACCAAAGTCAAAAGCGATTTACTTTTGTTACCTAACGTAGATCCTCATTTGAAAAAAAAAAAAAAAAAAAAAAGGTCTTACTTAAGACGGCCACTATCCGTCTTAAAGTCTTAAGTTTAAGACGGATAATAACCGTCTTAAATGAGAATTTGTGAAAAAAAAAAAAAAAATGCTTCCTTTAGAAGTCCAGAATATTAGTTTACAGTATAGTTTCCTGCTTTTGAGGATCTAGTGGCGGAAAAAAGATATTTCCTTCATCACAATCATTCGTCCCAATGACAAAGAATATAAAAGGTGAACAAATGAGTGAGAGTGAGACGTAGGGAGTAATAACATAATTATACCAAAACTTCAAATGATTGAAAATTTGTAATAAGGAACTCAAGAATGAGACTAGTATCATTAAGTAGACTAATAATTCCAGTAGGTAGCATAGTGTTAACTATTAAGGCTAGGCCGTGTTGTCGAGTCGAGTCGTGACTGAAGAATTATAAAGGATTTGAAGGTTATCAATCAACATATCTCGTAGTGATATTGAGCGCTTTTAGGGCACCAAGACCGATTTCAATACTCGAATCAGGTTCAATACCATGGGTTCCTTATTATTCACAACTTAAGTTTGACTCGATTAAAAAAATTCTAAAGTAAAACAGAACGGAATTCCTAACGGATCATTTTTTGTGTCACAATTTAACATTTCAAACTCTTCTTATCAGGCAATAAGAACTATGTTTATCCGTAATTCCTACAGCACTCATTTTTGTAGTCTGAATAGGTGACCAAATTCGAAATTCAAGGGTTTTGGCTTAATCTTATATAATATTGCAAAGATTCGAGCTAAAGTTCACATAGTCTAGAGTATGAATAGAGATGGAAGTGAGTCATCTTGGGCCGTGCCAATTTTGTATCGTGCTAAATTAGGCCATAAACCGTGCTAGGGCGTGTCAGCCCTAGGTCCCGCCTGCCGACTTCCTTCTAAGTATGAGACGCTAAAGTAAGGATTTTTGGGTTGTCACTTGGGCACAAAAATCTTTTCTTTCATTGATTAGATCATCCATGTAAATTAGAAGTTACAATCAATCAAAAATGTTGAGTTTCCTTGTAAGAAGAATATTAAAAAAAAAAATGCATAAGAATAGTTACGGATAAAAATTCACCCCGGAAAAAAAGGAGATGAGAATTGTGTCCCTCACCCAGATTTGGTGCTCAAGTAATATTCTCCGGCGCTCAAGAACAAATGTTGACCCACTAGTACATCCACCGGCGGCTGATCTTTGATACAGTCGACCCTAATCTGTGGTATTTTAATTTTCGTCAAATCAAAGTAGAAAACGTCAGTATCTCCGCCACATTGACGAGAAACGACTGACAAATCACACTGGAATTTTGAAGAAAAATACCTTGCCATTTCCTGCTTGAAATTCTGACTTCAAGTTATTGGAATCTCTTGATTTAAGGTAAACTTGTAAACCTCGGGCAAAGGTGGAGTTTCCTGCTATTTATATCACTTTAATTAGTTAGACGATCAATAAGAAACCCGGAGTAAAGTAGTTGACACATGACAGCGAGGAAGTCAAACCTTCGTATAAACTGAGTAATGCTTCATCTACGAACACCAGTGTCGGCCGTGATAGACTTATAGTGAATGACATATTATATACACCATGAAAGCTTTCTTCACAAAAAACTACCTGCAATCATGTACATAAGTAGTTGAATTACCAAAAAGAGAAACCAAGAAAGAAAACAATTTTGTTATGGTGTATATTATCTTATCACTAACTGCAGAAACGCATTAGTACTGAAAAAGCGGATTTATTACGTAGATGAGTAATATACTGAATTCATCCATACTTGCAAACGGTTTATATATATTTCAGAGATGATTATTGGGGAATAAAACGAGTCACAACAAGTTTTTCCAAAGTGTGAATCCCATAACTTAGTTAACTACTAAAGGGATTGGGCTGCAATTGTATTGGTGGCCACAAAATTTAGAAATATCCAACCAAAAGAACTTAACAAAATGAAAGGAAGATTACTATAGAGTATAGACTGTATATTGATATGTACACCGCCTATCACTACGGCTGGCACCACAAGATGAAAAAGCTATGACCCTCTTTGGATTGTTCTATAATATTCGATAATCCAATTATGTCAAAGCAAGGGTTATGCATAGGAGAACAATCAGCCAGATAAACTTACTGCATGAGACGGCATAACTTCCGGGAGAAGCAAGGGTGAGCCAATAGCATCCCTCACATATCGTTCCTGCGGGTGATAGAATACATATATTAGCATTCTATAAATTAAATTAAATTAAATTAAATAGAAGAGTATCTAATGGAGATACACATTTATGCATTATTAGTCTTATTCATGTTTTATCATTTCTCTTCCCTCATAATTTGAAGGGTGAAATGAGACCATTTCCAAAGCGTTACAAATTTTTAGCTACCCAACAAAAGCATGAAGATCAATGCATTTTGACACGTAGTACAAAATCAATAGGAATGAGGACTACACAACCACCATTGTGCAGTATTCATTTGAACAATAGGTGAAAGAGTAAAACATCCAAGCACTATCAAATTTGAAAACCAGTGCCTATTCCAGCCCAAATCCACTCAATACCTGTGAATTTAGAACTTGCTTCAAGGTCGATACATCTTTCTCAGATGGACTGATGTACACCTCCACTACATCAGTTGGTTCAAGACTGGCTTTCTTCCGCAACTTTTGGATGCGGTTGACAACCTGGGAAGGAAAATGGACACAAATCACAATTTAACCAAAACTAGTGATACGATCTATGGCTTACCCATATTTTCTACACCCCTGCTAACTTCATCTTTAACAAATAATGTCAAGTTTGGTATGTATCTAACCAAAAATGGTCCCAAAACTAATGGCGTTTATTTTCCTATATATATTCTTTTTTTTTCATAAATTGGTTTTTTTAATATACACACGGTGTTAAATTTTTAATTTTTATACAGTACGCATTTTCAACATTCTTTTCCTAATTTCGTCGAGTATAAATCCAACTGTTACCCTTATTTTGTAGATTGTTCAGGTTATTTTGGGTTATAGATTTCATCAATTCAAGGGAAAAATGAAAATATTAAGAGAAATTATGATTATTGGAGGATACTCAAACTTAACGAGTATTCTAGAAATACAAAAGCAAACTTCAAAAATCTTGTAATTTTCCTTGTTGAACTATGAATCACCTAATAGTTCAAGGGCAATTTGCAACTTACCTCACGAGCAACGCCGGCTTCAAATAATGAATCATCAGGACGAAGATCAAGAATAACCAAGACATCGCCTGCATTAAAGAAGTAAAGATTGTTACAAATCACTGATTAACATCATCTTATCCTATGTGTTTTACAGAGTCAAGATTTACCATCTCCTGCAGCATCAATTTCCTCTTCTGTTGTATTATCAGGACGCTTGAAATCCCTCAAAACCTGAAATTTCACAAAAGAAAAGTAAATTGACCATATTGTAATTCATATCAAAGACCAAAAAGGAAATATAGTCGTTAGGACCACAAACCGAATCACTAAATAAAAAAAAAATGTTTTAGGCATATGAATAAAATAACTGTGTAGATATTTGGTTTCTTGGCCCAAGCAGTATTTACAATCTTCCAAGAATGTTGATTACATGGAACTTAAAAGGTACATCTTGAATCCCAAACTACTAGACCTTAATTATTAGAAGTGGGTTTCTCGATTAAGTGGCAACATCACAGCCATTGTATCTTGAGGTTAAACCATTGGCCCCTTCAGAATGTTTGATTGTAACAATATTAACAAGTCTTATCTATTCTTCTAAAAATAAAGAAAAAAAGGGCCACCACATCCTCCCCAATTTCAACATAAGCCACAAAAGAAAAAACTGAACCGGCTCCACAATAGCTCTCGGAAGAGCGGGATATTTGAGGTCATAGTTGCCAGAATAGTAAAAACCTCGCATACTATTATCATCCCAAGTCCTCCTCAGCCTCTCTCACAAAGCCATTACAGCCAAAGAACAAATAACTTGAGACCTGCTATCCACATATTACTGACATGATCGCCGAACCAACCAGGACAAAGTCTGAAGTGTAATTGAAGCAGCTAATTTCAGTCTCCAGAGGGTTCAGTATTTCATGGACAATAGCGGTGAGCAAAGATAACCAAGATTCTTATTAGTGACAAAATTGACTTGTTGCTCCATGACATAGTACTCCTTTTTATTGAATTAGCCCCATCGGCTAATTTTTTTGTGAGGTGAAAAATGAGACAGTGAGGCTAATTTAATAAAATGGAGGGAGTACATTTTTAGAAACAATATACACCTAATATCCCATTTTAAAAGCTACAAGGTAATCAAAACAGCCAAAAATAGAAGTCTTGTTGCTTTACACGGGTTTTCTTTATAATACTGCTGCTTTAATTGTTATTCAGGTAGGAAGTCACTGACAAAACAATTTACAGCGATTCAGTATATTTCTCATGATTTATTATAAAATTCACCTTAATATCAGTCAGCTTCAAACAATGGCCAGCAAAGGTGACTTCCCCAGCTTCCTCAAATGCTAATACATCATCCTGACTCATTGCCTTGACTTCCTTTGCAACCACTCCCATAGATTTTCCAAGTCTTTTGCCCAGCACACTACGAGGAAAGAAGGTAACATTATCAATTAATTAGGTATAACAAGTATATGATACACACAAACACAACTACTAACGGAAGAATCCACTCGGCATACCTGAAATCGGGCTCGGCACGAAGTGAAGCATATTTCAGAGGATTGTCGCAGGGGACAAGTGACACTATATTCAGCTCTTCAAGCACATACTGCAGCAATTTGCAAGATGATTGTAAGGATCCACTTTGTAATATGCGGACTTATGTGAGAGGAACTTGATTATGAGCATGACATAAATTCAGCTTAGCACTTATAAAGTAACATAAAACACACAAAATCATTGATCCCAAAACCCCACATGGTCTGCATCTTAAAAGCATTCACCTCCCAGAACTACATTGATATTCAAGATGGAATTAGCATAGGAATTTTTAGGCTCTAGAGGGCTAGTCATCAAACATTTWGGCAAACTCAGAATTAAAAACCCACAGAACTATGACGAATCACAAAGGGAATTTAAAAAATACTAAACATCAGAACCCTACGAAGAAGAACATCGTAGACTTTGATAGACAAAACCCTGTCCCTGCAGTCTGGAATGTCGGATTGATCTATGGAACTCACTATAAACCAAACGATAAGAGCAATTGAATATTGTTTTCATGAGCAAAAGCAAATAAAGCCATCTATACCCACTCCAAAAAGGCATCATATAGTCATATGTCTGTCAAATGAGAGTAGCTATCAACGACAGCCTATTAAAAGCGCAAAATCAATACAGCGTTTTATATTTTTAACACACTAATAATAAAGCCTTATATTTCTTCTGGATTAAGTGATCGACAACATTGCACTTCAAATCCCTGCTCCTTACGTGCAAAAATAATTTATGCAGTCCACAGCATCTCAAAATTTAGAATGCATCATCAAGATATAGTACCTCTCTCAGTTTACCAGCTATATCATCAAGAAAATCTTTGTCCGGGTGTACGACCACCATCTCCCTGGTTTTTCCGGAAACAAGCAAAATGATGTATCAGTGACAGCAGCATTTGAAGAAACCAAAAAAGACTGAATTCCAGGATCCAATTGTTTGGGAATTCGAAGATAATAATAAAAAGCCACCAGCACTACCTAAGGGGAGTCTTCAAGGGCTTGTTGTGGCGCTCTCGGATATTTCGGGCAAGGTCAATAATTTTAGTCATCCTTGATACACTTTGCACAATGCGTTCGTCTCCCTAAAGATCATTTAACTTATATTGAAGATCAAACAGATTTTTTTTTTCTGAAAATTTAATAACAGGAGCAACATGAAATATACTAGGAGTATATAATACTTCCGTCAAAGTTATGCCTAGGATACCTTTCCTTCTGCTTGAGGAAAGCTGCAATAGTGAATGCTTTCTTCCGCTCCCTCGCACACTCTTCTTAAATTTTGGTAAAGAACTTCTGTGAAGAAAGGGGTCAAGGGAGCCATTGCCTTACATGATGTTAACAGTACCTAAGACCAATAAAGTACATCATGCATGAGATAATTTGAAACGTGACATCAATATAATAGAGTGCCTGAATAATTTAATACAGGCATGTCACAATAAGAAAATAAAAGGCCTCTGATAACAGTTCCTTCAAAACACTTCAGTATAAGCAATATATTTTTCACCAAAGAACTATGTAATACAGCAAGGATACTCGAACAACAAAGGTGAAGATTTTGTTGGAGCCTAAAACCCTGTCACTCCTTGGGTTAATAAAAAAGCCCTCGTTAGATTAGTATCCTAGCAGCCAATGTCTATTCTCAGATTCCGTTCATTGAAGATCTGGTTAATATCTCCATTACAAGACAAATCCAAGGTTGAAACCAAACAAAGTAATGATTTATCTAACAATTGTCTACTGCCCTATTGGGGAAAAAATTACGGAATTCTAACAGAGATCCTCCAAAAAAGGTAAGCTCTGGGTCCCAGCTTCCATCTAAAATCATGCTCATCCGATAACGCTTCAAATTTGAAAATACAGTGACCAATAGTTAATCTTTAGCAGCTCTCTGTGCAGCTTTATACACTTGAGCCAATGCGCAAAACTCAATAGAATGACAACCTCACAAGAAGTTCCATAACTGCCCAAGCCGAAATATATGTACCTCATAACTAGAGTAGGGATAAAAAGATCATAAAGTAACAGTCTAACAGCACGATGCTCTGCATAACCTTCAATTAAGAGAATGGCCTAGTTTAATGCCTTCCCTGCTAAATGGTCCCGCAATCCCACTTCTCAATTGCAGGATACTGACTGAGCACTTATAAAACTGAGAAACTGCTAGGAAACCCTCACGTGCAATTATGAATAAATACTCGAATCCAAAACGTGGGTATATATCAAGTACTACGTAATAGATTATGGTCAGTAACAGATTATGGATGTAAGACCCAATTAGCCAATATACAGGCAACACAAAAATGGAACATACATGATAAAGAGTAGAAAGTGAAATCTTGCAATCTTCCTCTCCTGTACGGCCTTTCAAGCGTTTGCGGTTGAATCTTACGTAGATATTTGTCAGATCGTCAAGAAACTTCAGAAGTTGAGGAACAACCTACAAAAGATGTGAGATGGTCAAAATAGTTTCTGCATAATCAAGTTGTATTCAACTCACCAATAGGAAGCTGAAAAGCTGAAAGTTCAGAGAGTTCTCATTCTCTCACAACTTTCCAAACACAACAAAAATACAGCTTCACTACACAATTTGAACAAGAAGTGCTCCAACCAGAAATTTCTTGGCAAAATTCCTCACTTGTCAAAGAAATACCTGACCGTAATCCATTTCACAAAAGAAGATAATGCAACTAGAGTAGGTGATGGAAAAAATACGAACCGTGTACAGTCTATATGCATCCATTTCTTGTCGCACAAAATGAACCAGGTGTTGGGTAGCTGAGTTGATCCATTGGTCAAGGACATTAGAAGAGCTTTTTAAAGCACTTTGATCCGTAGGAATGAACATTCCAAAGCCTTCAATTTCTAGTCTCTTGGCATTCTGAACAAGAAATCTGTATGCATTGTACCATGGGAGGAACACGTCTCTGATCTTAACTCGCGACAAGTAGACAATAAATAATGTGAAATTAGTCATCCATGTCTACCAAATTCATGATTAAAAAAATACATTTTAAGCATAAATGCATACCATGCCATAAACTCCATCTTTCTTAAAACGTAAAGGCTCTGCACGAACAACCGGCGAATTTACTATGTACAAACGCAAGGCATCCTATTCCAAAAACAAACTACGTCAGTAGATACAAAAAGACATATCAGAAATTCCAGATGCATATAGATATAAAATTGAAATGTCTCCGAAAAATATTAAGCAGTTGGAAAGGACAATTGTTCAAAGGACAAAGAACTTACTGCCCCATACTCGTTCAGAATTTCAGAGGGTGCAGGATAATTCTTTAGCCGCTTACTCATCTTTTTACCATCTTCAGCAAGGACAAGACCATTGCAGATGAGATTTTTAAAAGCGGGCTTACCGAATAATGCCGTAGAGAGCACCATTAAGGTGTAGAACCTGCGAAAAAAATTATCAATTGTATTATTACTTATCAGAAGCCAGTTTGTCTTGTCATTCCACAGTTAACAACGAAACGAAGGGTACTGTAAACAAGCCACATGAACCACTTATTTGTGATTCGATAAATTTTACCAGATTTTTAAAACACGAATTTGTTTGGTAGTTGGTAGGATGTAATCACAATTGCAATATGATTGACCCTATTTAATAGGGAAAAGGTGGGATATAATGAGGTCGACTGTAGAGGACTAAACGGGTGCCATTTAGGGAGTGTAACCATAAATCTAGACATGTAAAATTGCAAGAGTTGAACCTGAACAGAAGTTATTACATTATGAGTGACAAATGGATTTACTATACAAATACCAAACCAGTAGTACATTTTTACAACTGGACATAATTTGAACAATTTTTTTTGCAAGTGATCACCTAAAGAAGAAACTAAGTTACTAACCATCCACGAGTCTGATCCAGCCCTTCTGCCACAAAATCGCCCGGGAAGTTGCTTTCAAAAAGCTCTTTGTTTTCGAAAGGATAATGGATGTATGCATAAGGCATTGCACCACTCTCAAACCAGCAATCAAACACCTGCAAGAACACCAACAGCAAATTAATGAAAGGTCTGCAGCATCAGGGCAGCACCAACACCTCAAAGCTCTGATAACAGATTTTAGCAGATAATATGCAAAAAGAACAAAAAGAACTTGGAATTTTGGAACAAAGGGAAAGAACTTCATAGAATTTAAGCACAAAAAACACCCTCAAAAGACTGCAAAGTTTGCTTATGTAACGCAAAGGTCTTCAATTAGGGATTTGCTACTGTATCCTTACCTCTTTTCTTCTATACATATGAGTATTTCTCAGTCTACCCCCCACCCCGTTCTTTCATTATATCATTTTACATGCCTTAGCTGAAAACGGAAAACAGCAATATACATCCTTCAGAATCTACAAGAAATTGAAAAATCTTCAAGAGCCCAACATATACTAAGTCTTAACACTATGTAAAATGGGTTTCAAATTTTATTCCTGTTCAAATTTCGAATCGACCTGGTATAAAGCTCAATCTAAATCACCTTAACTACTGAACAATAAATAAATCAACTCACAAGTCACAAAAACATATACTGATAAAATGTAGTCAAGTAGCCATAACCAATCAGTGACTGTAACACAAGTCCCACGGTGCACTGATTAAATTCTAAAATCAAAATGAGCAACAACTAAATGCCTGCATAAATTGCAGGATTCAAAAAAATAGCTACAAGTGGTATCTACGTTACCTCTCTTTTATTATCTTTACTGACAAGTGACAAGTTTTTTTCTCCACATTTACATCAAAGGAAAACGTATAACAAATTGACTTCAGTTAGATGGCTTACATCATCCACACGTCTAAGAACACCATTCCCATGCTTAGATGGAATAGTTAGATGATCGATAAAGTGACGGTGCAGATCAGTGACCTGTAGCAACATCCCATCAGTGAATTAGGTTTTCCATTGTAAACAAATGCTTACATGTTATAAGAGTATAACTTAAATCATAACATTCATACTCACAGAGCATAACAAACAACCAATGAGAAGAGGAATATGATACTAGTACACTAGCTCCATCGCAACCACTTTATTAACTCCATTTGACTTTTGTGGTTAACTGATGTCAACTTTGACCACAAATTCCTCAAAATATATGTAGAGATACACTATAAGTTGTCATTGTTTTATGTATCAATTAACTTACACGTGATCTCTTAAAAACAGAACATGCACCCATACTCCCATAGACCATAGTAGTCCAATAATATAACAGCAGCATTACCCTAGTGCCTTAAGTACTCCTGCCTATTAGCAAGGGGGGTTGGATGTCACCAAAAGGACGCGATACTATTATGTAGCACTGCGATTCTTTTTCCACATGACCAAAACATATATTGGGTCAAGAATTGCATAGAATAACTGCTACTTCACAGTTCAAAAAAAAGTGCAGCCAATTTAGTGAATTATTTTGCTTTATTATATCATAGTCCAGAACCAAAGAATGGCTGTATCAGAAATCAAAATGATAAAGTTCAACGATGATTGAAGATATTTATTTTTTTCGCTTAGGAAAAGAAGCATAGTTATCACTTATGACCACTCTAAACTCTGAATAAATGCTTCACTATTCAGATTCATACGTTGAAGCGTTGAGCCATAGTAGACTATCTTTTTTTTTTTTTTTTGAGAGAAGCCATATTAGATTATTACACTACAGTGTGACAAATACAGAATGTCAGAACAGTTAAAAAAGCACCGCTGAAGCATAAATCACAAAGAAAATATGAGAGCTAATGGCAGTACAAATAAAGAGAACCTTTTCTCCTGATTCCTTCTCTAGTTCCTCAATAGAAGAAATAACTCTAATTTCCTTTCCATCATCACTCATCCATACTGGAAGAGGGGTACCCCAAAATCTACTTCGACTGACAGCCCAATCCCTAGCATTTTCCAGCCAATTGTGAAAACGTTTCTCCTGTTAAATATGCAAAGAAAGAAAAAAATTACTACAGTACCATAAGGATAACAAATCAAGAGAGCGCTGAATGAAAAAACAATAAGCAAAAAGGAAAACAACAATTAAAAGAGAGAATCCAAACCTTGACAAAATCAGGAACCCAATAAGTCTTCTTATTGTTCTCCAGCAACTGATCTTTTATCTTTTCCACTCTAACAAACCTAAAGCAGTAAATAGACATATGGAGAACACTTTAGGTAACAAAGACCAAAAATATGATAATAATCTACATCTGCAATGTCGTTCTGTGAAGCCAGAACTATGGGAACTCCACATTGAATTCAAACACTTCAAAACAGGGAAATTGAAGAGGTATCACTCATAATTCTCTACAACCAAAATTACAAGTCATACATGAGTAGCTGACTGCCATTTACTCTTCGCTTGTGCAGAATAAGGAATTATCACTCTTTTCTCCCTTTTCCAGAAGAAAAGGGAATATGGGAATATATTCGTATTGTGATGATTAACAATGACTTTAGAGACAATTGAGTTTTCCTAGCTACAAAATACAGACAGGTGCATTTCCAAATGATTACTAGGTCCTTATTTGCCACAGCAAGGAAAACCAAAGAAAAACGGAGAAAAGAATTCATCACAACTTTTATTGTTCATGAATGCAATTTAATTTGGCAAACTACAGGACTCGGCCATATAATGAGCTTGTGACTCTGCATCCTACGAAGTAAATAGTATACGTGCAACTTTACAACCCACAAATCGCGAATTGGATTGAACGTGTTCTAAGGCAATCCTTGCACAAAATCCATATATCACAAACTCTATTAGAGTATATTGCAAACTATAACATGCCTACAGCATATCCAGTAATACCTGTAAGAACCTAGCATAACTCTATATTTGCTCGCATATATGAAAAGAAATGCACATAGCCATCAATTTTTTTTTCACATACCAACTTGGAACAGCTCTGTAAATGAGAGGGGTTTCAGATCTCCAACAGAAAGGGTAAGAATGGGTAAAATTTCCCTGCTTGAGAAGCCTGCCTTTTTGCTGTGGAATAAAAAAGTAGATCTCCTGAGTTTATAGCAATTAAATATGCGCCTACAAGTCACATAATAAAATAAAATAAATAAATAAAAACATAAAGAGGCATCCCCAGTGTTACTCCCCGATACTAACAAGCATGAAAAGATTTCCAACTAATGTTTGCGACGGTACATTTTATTCATGGTTACCGAATTCGCTCGGTGCCCTACGAATCACGAATTGCTAAAAGAGAATTCTATTATGTTGCTTACTGAAAATACATATAACACATTCTACAAGAGCGAATCGCGAATTGGTAAGGACATATTCATAGCGAATTCGGTAACCATGATTTTATTTAAGGAAGAGATGGCTATTCTGAGAAATAACATGCAGAAAGCAGAAGAAAACGTCCTGCTCTATTCTCATATTTAAAACATCAGTTCTGTCTGCAATTTACTAGCTGGTCAGGGAAAATCAAAGGTATTGGAACAAATTTAAGAAACTTTCCAATGTTTGCCTTTTATATGTTACCAATTAGTCTCTCATAAGGCGGATAAATTCGTCTTAAATTTAGAAAGGGCCCAATAGCATCTCACTTGCAAGATAGGACAAGGTTTTTGCTAATATATAGGCATTTTGCTTTTGTCTTATCTATTCTATTTGACCCGTTTTAAGTTTAAGACGTATACTCCGGTCTTAAACAAGAATTTGAGATTTGTTAATGAACTGACAATGGCAAAGCAGAACCATAGAGGGTGACAGTCACCTCACCTGAAATTGTGAAGAGAGACGAAATGATATTTACTTTTACTACTTTCCATCCGAAGATGAAACGATGACAAACCACAACAAAATTTATCTTAAGGACCGAAACATTAAATGTCAGAGAGATACTCATCCTTGAACAAAACCACTTTGAAGCTATTGCTAAACAGAATACTTCTACACTTCTACCACTCACGGAGTACTACCATTGACATAAGAATGAAAAAGAAAGAAACAGATGTATATTCTTGCCTTCACTGCATTTATGATATCTTTATCAGCTTCCTTAACATAGCGTCCTTTAAAGTCATAAACTCTCTCAATGAAGCAACCATCATCATCAACAGCTACAATCAAGTCTGGTCCCTGTATATGGAGCATAAAATAAATAAATAAGCATATGTATATACAATTAATGTTAAGAATATCAAATAAAAAAGAACAACGGACCTTCTCAATAATTTGATTTTCCAGGCAAACACGGTAGTCATCTTCTCCAAAAGCAGGAGCACAGTGAACAATTCCAGTTCCACTATCATCAGTCACATAGTTGTCCGCAACAACTTTAAAAGCCACATCTGAAAACTCCTGGAAGTAGTCGAATAAGGGTACATATCTGCAATTGATAGTTGATACATTACTACATTTAAGTTGAAGATCTTGAAGAAAAAATCAAATTTAACATACTTTCGGGAAACGGTCTATATCATCTCAGCATGATATTATCGGTTACACATCCATAGTTTTTCTAGCCATCACTAACTTTTATCCCTTACATGTTATCATTCTTTTACCATGTGCTCTAATGGCTAAATGAGATTATATTTGATATAAAGTACGTCGCCAAATCATTTTACTTCCAGAGTTTGACGTAACAACAATAATTCAATTGCTGCCTGGAGTATCACCAACTAAAATCACACGTGGAAAAGATGATATATATATATATATATATATATATATATATATATATATATATATATATATATATAAAACAGCATATAACTGCACAATAATCATAATGAGCATGTAAAGATACAAGAATTATACAATAGCAACTTAACAAGAAAAAAAAATACTCACTTCAGTCCAACCAATGATGCACCTGGTAGCTTTTCTAGCAGCTCATATGAGTTATCATCAGCGGAATTTTTATCAGATGCAGATCCCTTTGTTTTATTCTTTGAATCTTTTACAGGTTCTTTTGGTTTACTCTCGGTTTTCGGTTTCTCCTTAGGAAGCTGTGACAAACGGGACTCTGCAACCACATAAGTTGAGCCAGAAGCTTTGCTTCTCACCTGAGAACCAAATTATTTTTTAGGATCATATTCACACACAAACTCAAAGATAATCAGAATATGGCTAGTATAATTGACAAAGAATCTCCCTTTTCAATACACATCCCCACACGGCTACACCCCCAACACATCCTTTAATAAGAAAAATGGGAACCTATGGGTAATTGATTTACTCCCTTTATTTTAGTTGATAAACCCCATTTTCTTTTTTTTATGGAAGGGGGATTTGAATAATGGGACTTGTTGACTAAAATTGAGAGAGTATAAGCTAATCCAAAGTTTCTTAATCAACATTGATACAAGAATCACGCAAACATACACATCTCCAAGTAGATAGAATAAAACTGAAAACTATATGTGCACTTCACAAGGAAAGCATGTTTGCTATGTGATGATGGTTTAGGTCAGTTATACAACTTCGTTACTTGCTTTCATGATAATAAGAGCAGAATTGTTAAGCATTTTATAGTTGAGGAACGCACAACTTGACTCAACTAATTTTTTTTAATGTTAAGCAGCTTCAGAATTCAATCTTTTTACTTTTGATTAGCTGGTATGCTCTCACAAATAACTCATTCATACTTAAATTTGGCGGAAGATAACTGGTGATACAAAAGGCATACATATGGTAAGGTATGGAATGGTGGATGAATGTAGGCAACAAATAGACATGATTGTGAGCCATTTGACTCCCGTCCATCGAATTAAATTTTGTATTCGCACTAGCACCAAAAATTTGCTTCCAAAATGAAGTCATCTCCCTCAAGTGATCACTATTTCTCTAAACGGGTGAATGAAGCACTTGACTATATTTTGAGAAGTCATGTGATCTATCAAAATGAAAACCCTCTCTAAAGATCCTTCTCTAATGGGCCGCTGGTGCATCATCTCAAGCAAGTATGAGCTAATTGAGCATATTGTACCACATGTCATAATTCATATCACCAATCAAACAGTGAACTATTAGACATAAAACCAGGCTACAAATGCAGGATGCAGCCCCTAGACCAAAAAACTGTAAACTTGAGCAGAAATAGGCCAAAAATATCAGCCATCGATCGAGTCATTTGATGAACAGTCTACAAGTACTCGGGGGGAACTATTCAAAAGAGAAGTTGATAAAGCAGAAACTCACCTTTACATACACAAAATTGGCATTGACGCACAATGCTAAGTTACTAGGAAGGGTCCATGGGGTTGTAGTCCACGCAACAAATGACGCATTGTGTTGGTCACCAACAATGGGAAAAGTGACCATTATTTCAGGATCAGGTACTTCCTGCACCATTCCGCAGATGTTGACATTGAAATAAACTCACTGTGCCACAAAACAACAGATTACAGTACCAGCAATGTTGCGGAGCCAAACCTTATAGTTCAAATTGGACTCGAAGTTTGAAAGAGGAGTCTTCAAACCAGTACTGTATGGCATGACCTGCCAATATAAACATATTCCGTCAAATAAACAACCCCAAAAGATAGTCAAAATTACCTTAAACCCACATAATTAAATACAAATTCAACCCCAAATAAATACAAAATACAAGATTCACAACCTCAATTGAGCTGAACCAACTTAATAAAACACAAAAAATGATCAAAACCCAGACCAAATAGAACGAAACCGACATAATTAAACCCAAATAATAACCCCACGTAATTAAATACAAACTACAAGATCCACCAGCTCAATTGAGCTGAACCAACTTAAGCAAACACGAAAAATGATCCAAACATATAACTCAAACACCAAAATTGACGACAAACATTACCAAACGGAATTAAACCCACATATTTAAACCCAAAAAACAGCCCTAAATTAATACAAAATATAAGATTCACAACCACAATGAGCTGAACCAACTTAACAAAACACAAAAATGATCCAAACCCATGACTAAAAATCCAATATCGACAACAACATTCCCAAATAGAGCAAACCCACATAGTTATCAACACCAGTTAATATTAATTCTCCAAAGTACACGATTCGCAACCTCAATTGAGCTGAACCAACCTAACCAAACACAAAAATGATCAAAACCCATACCTCAAAAACTAAAATTGACAACAACATTATGAAACGAAGCTAAACCCACATAATCAAACCCAATAAACAATCCCAAAAGATAATCAAACTACCTTAAAGCCGCGATAAACAAGCCCCTTTTGATGCAACATACTAAAAACCCACCAAACAGATTCCATAAACCCTAAATCCATAGTCTTATACCCATTTTGAAAATCAATCCATCTCCCAGTTCTCTTAACAACCATCTCCCATTCCTTAACATA
>VHZZ01001679.1:29214-63222 GCA_009801015.1 Silene noctiflora | reverse complement strand
TAAACCTCTAAACTTCCATAAGAAACTTCTCAATAGTTATCTCGCGCTATTCGCAAACCCGGAGCTTGATTCGATAGTTTTCCGTGTCGATCGCATCATTGTATTCCTTGTCTCAAGGGTAAGTTCCTGGTATGGTTTTTATACATTTTCGTTATCGTTGGTTAAACCCTAATTTGGGAATTAGGGCAGTTTATTTGGGGATTGTTGTATGGATTGTGATAAATGATTGTTGTGAATATTTAGGAAGTGGATTCGTAGAGGATCGGTTCTAATCGCTTGTCTTGCTAATCGGTGATTGCTTCCAGGTAGGATTTCCCTACTCAGTTTTCTGTTATTGTGTGGCATTTTGTATATGATGTTTGTATGATGTAAATCTGCTTTGTGTTGTATGATGTGACGGAGTGATGGAGGTGGAAATGGAGTATGTTGCGAGATGCGTTCTCGGCTGAGTGGAGTCACTTGCAGGAGTGGCTTCACGCCCTTTATTCGCCCTTCGTGGAACCCGCCACGGGAGGGGATGTGCACATTAAGGAACTGGGATTTTCGCTCGGTATGGTGAGTGGGGCTTAGGTGGGAACGGCTGCGGTCCCCCACTGGCAGGGCTACACACCTTGGGTGTGTAGTCAGTGATGTGATGTGAGACGATGTGGAAAGGAGATTGTATGATGTTGCTATATCGCATTGATTTGTTTATATGACAGTAACTGACCCCGTGTTGTTTGTTGTAACTGTGATGATCCATTCGGGGATGGTGAGCAGATTTGAGCAGGTATAGCTATGTGGCACGAGGGATGGAGGAGTAATCACCATAATAGAGTTTCCGCTGCGTTTATCGAGTCTAACGTTGGTTTTGAGATTTTGTACTTCGGATAGTTGTTGAACAGTTTGGTTTGGCTTTGAGACGATTTAATCTTTATAATACTTTATTTAATACGTTTCACTATTGTCTTTTGTATATCATTTGCCTCGGGAAACCGAGATGGTAGCATCTTCGTACTTAAGGTGGTCTCGTAAGGCACTTTGGAGTATGGGGGTGTTACTGTACTAGTCAAGGTATTCGAGGAACGAGCTTGACCGCTCTTAAAGGTTTGATGAGTCGGGTAAGACCAAACAGACAAGAATCTACTCCAACATCCAACTTGGCCGAATATCAAATGTACATTAGCTACGATTATTTGCGAGGTATGGCCGAAGAAGAGATCGACAAACTTGACCTTTTGCAATGGTGTCTAAATCAAAGAAGGTCGCTTCCGGTGATGTTGGCAATAGCAAGGGATTTCTTAAGCATTCAAGTGTCTTCCGTTGCATTCGAAAGTTGCTTTAGTGCGGCAAAAAGGGTATTGGATGAAAAAAGAACTCGTCTTAGATCCGATACACTTGTATTTTGTATTTTTTCCTATTAATTTATTTGTTACATTAGTTTAATATCGTTTCTTAATCGTTTCATCGTTTTTTAATTAGAGAAAATTGTAGTTACATCTTTCCATCCTTCGTTAATAAAAGATTGAGGTATTTCTTTAATATCGTTTCTTAGTTATTTAGTTATAAATATTTTTTAATATCGTTTCTTAATTATTTAATAAAATCGAGTAAATAAAAAATATAATTAATTAAGTACATTAATTATTAATAAAATATATWTTAAAATCATTAATATTCATAATTTATTAAACAAAAAATACCAAAAATAAATTAATTATAAAAAAAAATTTTAAAAAAAAAATTCAAAGAACATGGGCCGGCCCATGGACAAGGCACGAAAAGCCCATGGGCCAGGCACGGCCCAAGCACGAAAATTGCCGTGCCATTAGCGGGCCGCGGCGTTGGCTGGGGTTAATGGGCCTGGCACGGCACGACCCTTAAAGCCCTATACCCGTGCCTGGGCCGGGCCAAAATGAAGAGAAAGCACGATGGGCCGGCACGCGGGCCGGCCCAGCACGGCCCATTGCCTACACTACTTAAGCCATCCCGTACTAATTATTTCTTCTCATGATAAATTGGAAAATATCGAATATAGTAATGTTCACATATAACCTGCAGGTATTACGTTAATTTTTCTTTACCTTTTATTTTCACTTCTCAAATTCTAAAAAGAATTCTAAAAGTTGTAACTAAAATATAAAAATCGAGCAAATTCTTATTTAAGATGGTTGTAACTTGTAAGCCTAAATATATAATGCCCGATTATAATATGTTAGAGATACAAGAACTCCTCATATGTTTTTAGATCCGTTTCACCCCGAAGACGGTCCCAAATACAAATTAGAATTTGGATCCAAAGTGAGAGCAACCGGAAATCACTGCAATCCCAGGTAGCTCCTCTTCTTCAAATCAAACACTCGATCCCCTTTTCCCCATTGTTCATCCAAAACCCTACATTTATCCGTTAATTCTTTAGTTTTAGTAATCTAAACCAACTTAATTCTCTTCCCGTCCCAGTAATTTGTTTACCTTTGATCAAATTACGCATCTCAAGTTTGTAAGGTGTTATTTTTTTCTCCTTTCGTTTAATTGGGGCTGAATTTTATCTGGGGTTTGTGTGATTTGTGTTGGTTTTTTGCTGTTTGAAGTATATGATCTAGTTTAGGGCTTGGTTTTCTCATGATCATTTACATTGACTATTTGTTATACTGTTTAACTAATTGACTGATGTTCTTGTGATTTAATGTCTTCATTGTCATGGATTATACTGCCTGTGTCTCGATCATTTGTTTACCTTTGTTAGGGGTATTTTAAATACAGATAAACAAATAATTGAGACGAAGGGAGTAGTTGCAATTAACCAATCTTTTGTTGGGATCGTTGAAAATTCTTGTTTTTATAATACTTGATCAAATAAATTGACCTTAGAATTACAATTTAGAACTTCCTCTGATTCATTTGATTCATAACGTGGTTTTGTGTGGGGCCGTCTTTTGGTAGTTTCCTTTCGAAACCGTCCACATTTCATGAATTATGAGCGGTGCATTTGTTTGGGTTTGGTTAAGGGTCAATCGAATTGATCTTATATTACCGTTATGACATTATTCTTGGACCGGGGGAATATTTTGAGGCATTGAGTTATGACAATGATAACCTTGTTGGGGAACTCATGTCATTAACACAGAGATGAGTTTCTTTTCATGTTAAGTGCTTAGGATGATTTTTTTTTTTGGTTCTGGTGATGTAATCTCTGTCTGTACAACTTTGTCTGCAGCTCAAAGTCTTACAATAGTCGATTGGTGTAAGAAAATCATGGCTGTACACGGTGATTCTTCAGGGAAATCTAAAGACGCAATGAATGACCTGACAATCCTCAACGCTGAGAATATGATGAGTAACATGAAAATCATAAATTACAGGTATGTTTTTACAAACAATGCATATTTGTTTTGGGTATCAGCCAATGTCTAAGTTTTCAATTTTGTAGTAGCTCAATAGAGGTGTATATCTGAACTTTCGTAATAAACCTTCTGCTATTTATTCAACACTCATTCAATGGAATTCCACTTGTCCGTGGATATGACCTCTCATTGGCAATTGCCCTAATAATTGCTATTAGCATTGGGTATCTAAACTTCGCGTTTTTCTTTGGTAATTTGACATATTATTTGAGTAGTTGAGAGTATTGAAAGTTTATTGCAAGATTAGCAGGAAATATTATGTATACTACATACTATCTTGTAGAAAAGATAAATGATCAAATAAAAAACAGTTGGTAAATATTAGCACGCATCTCGGAGTTCCTAGCCATGACTTTCTTTTGTCTTGGTTGTGACAATTTTGATGATAATAATTGAGGAATTGGAAAAATTATTAAAACTAAGAATGTGAAGATAGCCGATTTGTCATGCTGGTTATTTATTTGTTGATCTTCTATTGCATCTAGTCTAGGACCTTAAAACGGAATCTTGTAGTGGGTTTGCCCTTTTGAGGCCTATCTGATCTGTTTTGATGGTTGCTACTTGCTAATCTTGCTACAGCAATTCTTTGGGCATGATATTTCTCTAAAGCCTTCATTGTTTTATAATTTTCTCCTTTTTACCCTTCTGGTCATACCTCCAGAGTCAGGCCCGTCATAGGTTGTTAAAAGTACTGGTAACTCCCCCTCCCCTTTCCTTTATACCATGCTATTAGCCCATATTTGGCAGATAAAGCCGATAGTTGACTGGCACAGCTGAGATTTGACCGATACTTGACGGGTACAAGTCTATTAAAGCTGATAGTAGACTGATACGGCTTCTATGAGCAATATAAAACAAGCAGCGAGTAACACCGGACGCGCCACCACAGTATAGTATAGAACCAGGATTTGCGACTGTTACTGCGATAGCGACCGACACCTCGACACAACACTGCACTTTATACCCTTCTGGTAATACCTCCGGAGTGAGGCCCCTCATAGGGGTTATTAGTTGTACCTTGTACTGATGTCAGCCGACCCCGTTTTTAAGAATATATTCTCACTGGCAAGTCACTTAGCTAGCTGGACATGACATTTATACTCATCTGAGATCATCTCAATTGTTTAGGCCTTTTAAGGTTAGAACTTCTTATATCTTGACCTCTGACTAGACAATGGGAGGATGCACACGGGTCTGCTACATCTTGATGTAGAGATCGATTTCTAATATTTTCCAGCTTTCTTTCATATTAGTACCCGTGGCCGTGGCAGAAACAGCCCATACTTTACTTACTGCATAGTCGTCCGTCATAGATTAGGACTACGTAATTGGGATTAGGGTCCTAGATTCAACCTGGTATATCGGGTTCTTAAGGGGCATGAGTCGTACTTCTGTTGCAAGGGCAGCTGTTGTGAAAAAAAATAATGGCGCCATGTGATCATGTTCTGACCATCAAATCACTGAACTCTGTCTCAAACAAAGGCAGCAAGGTGTCGATGATTAGAAAAGGAGTGTGTCATGGGTGAAACCATATTGCTTCCTGAGTTTCTTCTGTATTGACTTTAGAGCTTATAGTTTCCCTCTCATTATTTGTTCCTTATTTGTCATTAGCTAACATCCTTATCTTTGTTGATCTTTTTAGCCCATTTGAAAATCTTGGAACTTGTGAATATCGTCAAGGTTCTTACGTCTGTTAGTTGCATGTTGATCTGATTTTGGATCTTTTCTAGAATTTCTATCTTGAAGGCATTTCCTTCAGAGTTGAAGAATCTTTATTTACAACTATGTTCTATATATTCTATGCAATTTAAAATAGGATTTACAGCTATATTCTATATATTCTATGCAAGGAAATTAGTTGCTACCGCCTTCAAGTTGGCTTCAAGCGCAGGACTGTTAAAATTTTGTGGGTTAATTTGATTTATAATGATTCCATTTAGTGGCTTATAGGCTGCAGCTGGCTGCATTAAGAGGGGAGAATTAAACCAGTAGTTTCTGATGTGTGTGTAACTTTGCATGTCGGATTTTCCTGTTATCTGGGTTTTTAATGTTGACATTTTCCTGTTTCATTTTGCAGTCGAACATTTATGTCAATCATTGCTGGAGTCGTGGCAGGAATTCTAGGATTTAATGGAGTTATTGGGTTTGTCTTTTATGTAGTAGTGATGGCTGTTACGTCATTGGGACTCACAGCTAAAGCCAATTTTTCAGTTCATTCATACTTCGATGCCTGGAACAGAGTCTTACTTGATGGCTTTTTCGGTGGACTTATGGTAATGCTCTCATTCTTAAGCACTAACTTCTTCCAAATTTTTTTGTTTCCATTCAACTTTGTTGGTCAATCGGTCAATTTTGACCATCAAAGTCTCCAAATATATGCAGTGATCAATGGTAAACATTTGTGCTGTTATTTTTAGTAATGAGCATAGTCAAGTCAAATGGACCTTGATTATGTTACTCCTACTCGGTTGCAAACATCGAATGCAACACGGTGTGGGAGTGTCTGCTACAGTTGGTTTGTGTGAAGTTTTCAGTTTTTTCGTCTAAAATGAAGTGTCGAAGTGTCATTGTCGTGTCCGAGTGTCCAAGTGTCAGACACGCGACATGCAACCAAAGTGAAGTGTCGGAGTAACATAGACTTTTAATTTCCCTTTTCTTGTTTCCATCTTGAGTTTTCAGTAAGATTGCTTCTCTTTTATGCTTAAGATATAGTTTTTCTAGTTTAAGCTTTTGGAATTGCTTTGTTTAATGGTTTATTTTTATTAATGAGCTGTTTTTCATCTTATGCAGTCATTTGTGCTGTTCTGGACGTATCCTTTACAATTTTAATGTTTTGATTGCCTGCTTCGCCTTGTTGTCCCATAACACTTCTAGCAAGGTTATGGGCAACCTTATTTAAACTACGAGGGATAAAACTAAAACATAGGCAATGAAATGATTGAAGTAAAAGGCCGGTATCCATTTAAGACATCTCATTCCCTCGTTTTTTTTTTTTTTTTCATAGTTAGCAACTTAGCACCGTCTTCACATAGAGCGGAAAATCTGTTTCTTCTTTTGCTCTGCGTCTTAGACTCTTATTATGCTGGTCTTTTCAAATCATCTTTGTTTTTGATATTGCTGCATGGGTTTGTGCTCAATTCAGTTTGGGGAATGGTTTAGAGGCTTTAGAAGGCTACCGAAATCATATAAAAAGAACTACGTCAACCTAGTTCTTGAATGAATTACGTTCCAATATGGACAATTTGGTTCGAGGATCATATGCTTAATTTTTCTTAGGATATTTAAGGCTTTTAAGCCAAGTCCAACAACGGCTATCTTAAGTACCCTTGATTCGGAATTAGATTAGAGAGGTTGTAGCCTAATGACTAAACAAAGATCTTATAAACGACATGTCATAGGATCGAATTCCTCATGAATAGAGTACTTTATCATTTTCCATAGAAGTTGTGTCACTTGTGTGTTACCAAAATAATGACTGTTGGGTATTTCCTTGACGGTGACAAGATTTGCGTATGATATGGTGCATATCTTCTAATCAACACATCCAGCCAAAGAGGGAGATATTCAGGAAGAGACTTCAACGATGGCTTTTAGTTGCGTCTTTTGTGACTCTCAATTAGCAATACATTTGCAGAATGCGGTGCTTTTTTTATGGGGGTTACCCTTTGTTATGGCTTCTCAATTGATTATCTGTAGTTCAACTTCAGACTTGTTTTTTGGTGATGTCTATCTTTCAACTTAATTTTCTGTGCTGTGGAAGTCTGTTATTCGTTAAGTAGGCTTTTCCGATGTAAGTTAATCCTACATCCCCGTAAAGTGATGTTTGAGCAGGTAGCAGAACATGTTTATTGTATTTCGCATTTATCAATTATCACATCGTAGATTACCGAGTTTACTACAAAGAATGAAGGATGATAACATCACAAAAATGATTATCTGCTCTGTTTTGTTTATCGTAAAAGCATTTTTTCATGTTTATTTGTGTCAACTAGTGAATACTGAATAATGATTTTTAATACCTTTTTCATTAGTTTCTATTTTCATAGAATTAGCTAGAAGTGGCAAATGGGTCATTTGGGTTGGTTACAATTCATGTCGGGTCATCTTCGGGTCGGGTCATCAGCGGGTGACAAGTCGAGTCGGGTTGTTAGCGGGTCAGTATCGGGTCATGTTATCGGTATATATTTTTTCGTGTATTTAGCTTTAGATGAATAATTTTATTTTTAAACGTTTATGTACTAATTGTAGTTTTAAGTGAAAATAATTAAGATGAATGTCAATTTAGTCTTATTTATTCATTATTAAGCTAATTCATTATCAGGTCATCTATCGGGTTGAGTCAATATCGGATCTCGGGTCGGGTCGGGTCGGTTCAGGTTGGAAAAAATAAGGACGTTATCAGTTATCGGGTCGGGTGGGTCGGGTTGGCTTCACTTCACCCAACTTTTGGGTTATTTCGGGTCAGGTCAGCTTTTTCCAGCTCTAGAATTAGCTTCCATTTTTAGCGGTTGCCTTCTCTTAGTGTACCATCTATAAACATTTGGGGCCAGTTTACGACTCCTAAAAATACGTTTATTAGATTGACAAAATATCTTTCACTTTCCCATTTTTTGCGTAAAATAGCAAGTAATTCTTCATTTTCATTGCACTGTTATATAACAGTACCTTTTGAGACTCTTCCACGTTTTTTTTTCTCTTTTTGCGATACGAACATTGAAGTCAAGATTTGTACAACATTCCTGTAGAACACATTGATGAAAGATCAGAATCCTGAAAGTGGAAAACTTAACTTCATTATAAAATCGCGGTAAAGTAATTACTTGCCTAAATGGAAAAGAAGCTGGTGAAAGTAGGATCGCAGTCTCGCAGATCCCGTCCCAATTTAGTATAACATATTACTACTTTCATTATTTCCGGATGATGGTGTGTCATAAGGTACGACAGGACACGAGATGAGACCCTAATGTGGGACATAGCCATAGCCCATACGATGTCAACTGGTTACAGTAGGCCTTACAAGTTGCGACTTGAAATCATTACCTTCACGTAGAAACAAATTGGATCACATACAATAATCGGTTACATTTGGATCCCAGAATTATATTCATCGAGTCAGCCTTCAACATAGCAACTCCTTGAAACATAAGCGTATCTGCTACCTATCAGCTTTTCCCTTTAAAGGTTTTGAATAGAGTGCAATTGCGCAAGGAAGTCGTGTAATATTTGGCTCGAGTCCTCTTTCTGACCTTTCTTCATAAGCAATACACCACTATCAAGCAGTATATATCAGTAACTTTTTGACACCTTGCTCGACTTTTGGAGCCGTACACTGTATTGTATTGTCTTTGAACTTACACCTGTTCAGATACAAATGTTCACATTACATTATTCGATTACTAGTGATAACAAAATGATAGATACCGCTATGCCTACCTAATCAGATGCACCACTAAAAAAATCCCTGGGAACAACCTTACAAAGAGACTGTTTCATACTTTCATCAAGACCCGTGAAGGAAGGCTACATTCTCTTGAGCTATAAATACAATTAGACTATTTCATTAAGATCCGTAAAGGAAATTGTATCGAGAAGTGACAATCAACCACTACATAAAAAGGCACATCCTACTAGTTTATTACTCCGTAACATAAACGTTTCACCCTGTTGATACTCCTTGTAGGGACGGAATTGGCATCTTTACATATAAATTCTTAATCAAGGGGAAATAATGACTTGTTAACATTAATTAAATCTTAAATATGACCTCTAGTCAAAACTGCCAAATTATAAATAAACTATGACAGTCTTACTATTTGAAGAACACATTTTTAACATTAACTGAGCAGACGGATTATGTTCATGTTATCTTGCGTAGGGGATAATACGTGATAATCCATACATGGTCTAAGACTACAAAAATACATTGAATCTGATGAAACCATTTACTGAAACATGTCCTAACCCCAAGAAGCCCTTATCACAGACAATGAGAAATTTCTAAAAATTCCACAGTCCACACCAAATCTAAGACACTACCAAACTACCAAAGTATGACCATGATTATCAGCAATGTGAAACATTGCAGACAAGAATAAACAAATGTAAACTGCAGCAAACAAGCAAGTCCCCATAGTCTGTAAACTAGTACTCCGTATAATAGAAGATGCCTATAGAGTTACGCTTACCATTACTTGAGGCACTCTCAGTAGCATGAAGGATAGTGTGTATAGAATAGAAAAGACAGCCAAAGCTGCAACTATGTTGTATGCCAGCCTTTTGTCGTCTTTGCTTGGAACAAACGCGATTTTTAACGTGTTAGTTAATTCAAATAGCCTGTACGACACCTGCAACAAATAACATGAATTGAAGATAGGGTTTATAGAGGGGGTAGATCAAGTTATATCTTTTTAATAATTTGCTTACAGCAACATAAATGGCAGTAGAGAGCATGAAGTTCAGCATGGGGTAGTTTGGGATATATGAGAGCAACAGCTTAGGTTGTCCATCAGGCACCGCGGATCTGAAAATATGAAGGACTTTCAGCATTGTATTAATTAGTGTACGAATTTACAAGTATCTTAGCATGTCACGAATCTATTTTCTTAATGCTCTTAAAGTTTGAAGAGGGGGGAGAGAGGGCGCGAAATTTAACAAAGCCTACAGAAATAAGTATACCACAGATCATAGGCTAGCATACCTTAGCCATATGTGAAACTGTGAGATATACGTCTCCAGTGTGATCTTTCCCAACCACCTGACAAGCCAAGATACAAACGCAGTCAGGAAAAATGAAGACATCATCCACAATGTATTCTAAACTTAACCAAGAAACTTAAGTTCTCACAACTCATGATCCCCTCTCTCCTCTAAACATTCTTTCAAAGAGAGTTTTAAAAGCCACTTACGCAAAAAGAGTGAGTGAGTAATTACGGAACTGCTGGGTAACATTCCTCAAGCATATGTAGACACTGGTGAGCGCATAAGCATAAAGAGAATTAGATTTTCAGAAAGGTTATCTGCACCTTAGATGTTGAAATATACAAAGCAGAAGCAATGCTTACGTAATAGGGATCCATGAGGTGTAAGGATGATACTTGTTGTATGTTACTTTGTCCAGCTTGTATACATACTCAAACCACAGATACCCCACCTAAATTAAGAAATGGTATTAAGTTTGTTGAATAGACTTGCATTCTTGAGTAGCGTTGAGCATGAAAGAAAATATTACCAACAAAGAGCTGGTTACAATAGCTGCTTTAATAGTTATCTTCCTCTTGACTTCCGCTTCTTCCAGTTTCTCCATCCAACGCTCAACCTAAAATATGATAAATCAGAATGATAGTCATGGGTCGCAACAGACCAGATGTTTAGCTTCACTTAATACTTTAGAATACACAATAGTATCCATAACAGTTCAGTGGAGGTATATAGACAAAAGGTAGACAGATAATTGAACTTACAGTGGGATGATAGTAAGCATAGACCATTCCAACTATCCAAATGTAACGATCCAGGCCTGAGCGGAAATGCCATTCATACAAGGCAGGGCGGGGTGATTTAGAAGGGTCAGGATCAGCATAGCCTTCAGGTTCAAACAACAAATTAGATCTAGAAATACCACATCAGAAGCAAACTGACAGTGAAAAATAAAGAGAGACATACCAAGAAAGAAGGCGAATGGGCCCCAAACCAGATCAAATACCCCAGGTATTTCCCAAATAAATATAACTGTTAAGAAACAGGCTCCCATCTTCACAGCCATAATCCAGCCAATCTCATTATACTTGTGCATGATCCCAAGTGCACCATAAACCATAAGAGTGAAAAGCGTATGCATAGGGCATATGTAATACAACATGTAACTGTTGTTTAGGACAATGCAGCAAAAAATCACAAAAAAATTGAGCCGCCACATCATCTGCCCATGAACAAAGTAGTCAAGAGTAAGACTCCGTTGCAGATTTTTGTAAACTTGAAATACTATTAAAAAAACTCACACCTGAGCAAACCTTGCAAGGCTGAAATCCTTGCGAACGTAATAATAGGAGAAATTCCCAAAACCAGTCATCCATACATACGCAGCGATGAAAATACGAATAGCATTGTACACCTCAGTTGCGGCGAAGTAGTGGTACATCAGAAACAACACCTACCATAATAGGAAAAAAAAAGACTGAATTTGAGAGGGGAAATAGAATCCAGTGGAGTAACAAGTAAAAACCAATTTCCTACTTCATTCTCAATGAAAGAATAATCGACCGATTTTTTTGCCGAAAATCTGTTTTGGAGGGGATTCAGGGATCTCGGCCATACACATGACCAGCAAGGTTAGAGGGGGAGAGATTCAAATAGCAATGAACATAGGGAAAAAGGTCGGATAAATAACCCCCAGAACTCTACATCAGTTTAATTTATTTAACTGACATTTGAACTTTAGACAAGAGCAAGTTTCAGACAAGTGATCTAATAACCCCCAGAACCTACATCGGTATTAGCTATAGAGCTACTTCTAGTCATCCACCCAAAAATATTACGGAGTATGTCATTTCTGTGTTCCACCTTCAAGACGGAGCAACCTTATTGAGTAGCAAGATGGGCATATAAATTGATTTTGTGTTATTCCCATCAGATAGCAGGAAGGATAGTGTATGAAATTGTCAAGAAAACATATCTACAACGAAAAAGCTCCTTGAGAAAAACAAACCTGCATCCAACCTTTCCATTCCTCAGTTTGGTGCCTATTCAGATAAAGTATTTTTTTTCCTGACAATGGTGATTTATCCTGATGTATTGTGAATGATGTAACGGCTGAGACAATGATAAGTAGAAAGTACAGGAACAAGAAGAGATCTCGATCGTAACTCTGCAACAGAAAAAAAGGGATCAACTAAAAGATAAGAAGCTGCTTGAACTTTGAAGTTAAAATAAAAAAAATAAAAAGTGACCACAAAATGGGTATCTGGGCAGAAAATAATGAAGAAGTTAATGGAAGACATCAAAAACGAATGCGCACCAAGCGGTGCAGTAAATAATTATGCAACCAAAATTCCTAAACACTGGCAGATACAAAGTACTATGTTTAAAGGAGCACATAAAGAAAGAGTACGCAGTCAGACACTCATCCTCTGTTTAATGACTTTTCTCCTTTATACATCAGATACAGTGTTGAACCATGAAAATAAAGTACCTTCTTAGATCCGCCAAAAAAATTTGAGCGATCACATAGGTAGAAGTAAGCCAGGAGCACACCGAACTCAGACCTATAAATATCTCAAACAAAAAACGAGAAAACCTTGTTCAGAATAATACGTGTACAATTCTATGACAAAAGGTATTAAATCATGGAAACAAAATCTACTTACATGGCTCTCAGTGTCAGACGATTATCAAGTAAGAACGCCTCATCCATTAGAATAAACCTAAACAGACCATCAAACAAAGAATCATTCAGAGAATACTACAGTAAATTGGTACTCCATAATACTTTTCATTAACCAGACAGATCTGCAAACAATATTTTGTATACCTTAAGATAGGCGATGTATGAGACTCGTTTCGAGCACCCAGAGAGACTGGCTGCAACTCTTGACTTTCTAACAACACAGCTGTTTCATTTTCTTTGATTGCATCATCTTTTACCTCTACCAAACTGATCTCTGAACGCCTATACAGATAAAAAATAATATAATTCATCTCATATATAATGTGGGTATAAGATCCAAACAGGGATCAAACTACATGATAGCATAGCGATATAAACCCTTCCCTGCAGTATATACTATGTTCTATGTAACAACACCATGGCCTCTAGAATATAACTAGCATCCGCATCAGTAAGTTACCCCGTACTATGTACACCTCACTGCCTCAGGATAGCTAGCAGACAATAATAATAGTTGTTGTGGTGTATACAATTATACATCTCACAGAAGATTACGTTTTGGTAGATGAAGTGACATACATTCATTTGGGCGATCTAGCTAGTTTAACGAACTTTGGTTTCAGTTTCAACCATTGTGTTATAGTTTCTAATTTGATAACACAATAAAGAATCACCATTTTCACAATAAATAGCAGAAATGAAGAGTAAAACATCCCACAGCCTCCCGAGATATAAAGAATACTCCGTATATGCTGATTTGTCATTAGTTCTTCAATTAATTAATTAAATACTAATGAGTCTAGCTAACAGGACTTCTATTGTTAAGCTGCTTAAGAGTCAGGGTTGAGAACCAAAAGTTCGGGGACGCTATTTACTAAGCATGCAACATAATTGTTACAGTTAAGAGTTGGATTGCATTATAAATATATGACCAAAAAGTACAAGAACATGCCTTTACTTGACATGGTACGTTATTCTGTTTCAAAAGAACACTCGTACGTCATACTCATCCAAAAGAATATAGTCTATTTCATATTCATAAGAAATTTACACCACACACAATCACACAACATTAGTCAGGGTTAAGGCATGGTTCAAATGCAACCTGATCACAAACTTTTATCATTATGCATCTGAACATCACTATTCCAAAAATCAGCAAGTGGTGATATCATCAGATTTAGCTAAAATCTTAACTTTTTACTTCTACAAAAGTATTTCAACTACTCAATACACAAAATAACACGCCATGGATCGAGACTCACGGTTTTGAAGCAGCAGATGTTCTTCTGTATTCCAAAAATTCAGAGTAAAGCCAAGCCACCAAAATTGGAACGAGAGCAAGGAGGAATGACACCTGCATTGCATAACATATTAACACAACCACAAATTATAGTAGAAACAAACAAATAAAACAATCAGAGAGATCATTCACCTTTTTAATAAATCGAGAAGTCATCAAGAAACTACCTCTTTGCCCACAGAATCAAACATCAGTTCTAATGTGATCAACTCTCTACTAACAGTACTTCTCTCTCTTATCTAACTTTTAGTAATGTGTCACTCACTCGCTCAATAACGTTCATGAAAATGCAATTGGATTCAAGTGAAGCTTACTCGGTAAAGTATTACCAATAAGCATCTACAACGTCCAGAAAACTCTTGTTAAATTTTTATCACCATTGAAAGTGTCTACGGGCAGCTAATATCATACGTGGAATCATTGTAGATTAATCCTATAAGCGAAAAAGACGATTCAAGTTCCTGAAACAGTCTACTTAAAGTCCTTCCAAACAACAAAATTACAATGCTACTAACTTCTAACTTCCATTACTAAAACGCTGCGGAATCAACTTAGCGACTAGTAGAACATAAACGGGACCCTCAAGATCACGTATGCTTAAAGTCGCAGAATCCTAGGTGAAACTCAATCTATAGCATGCTTAAATCAACTACACCTTCACTGCTAAATCAAATATACGCCAATTACTCAAACAACGCATTTACATAGCAAAAAGTAGCAAAATTGATCGAACAATTGTATGATAAAAAACAATCAACAATATGACATTCTGAAAACAAGCATAACATTAGTAAAAAATTACATAATGTACGCCAATTAATCAAACAACGAGCACCAGCATCAAAACAAGTAGTAAAATTGATTGATCAATCGTATGATCACAACAATCAACGACATTCACAAAACAAGCTTAAAATTAGTTCCAAATTACATAATATACGCCAATTAATCAAACAACGAGGCAACGAGCACCGACACTTAAACGAGTAGCAAAATTGATCGAATAATCATATGATCACAACGATATACGACATTTACAATATGACATTCCAAAGACAAGCTTAAAATCAGTTAAAAATTACATAATTACGTCAATTAATCAAACAACGAGCACCGAGATCGAAACGAGTAGCAAAATTGATCGAAAAATCATACGATCACACCGATCAAGAAATTCATAATATGACATTCCAATTACAAGCTCAAAATTAGTTAAAAACTACACAATGTCCGCCAATAAATCAAACAACGAGCACCGACACCGAAACCGGTAATAAAATTGATCGAACAATTATACGATCACAACGATAAACGACATTCCAAAACAAAAAGCCTAAAATTAGTTAAAAATTACATAAAAATGTTACCTGACTAGGAGAAGTAGAAGAAAATGCCGCCATTGTTGATGAAGTTAGAAATCCGTAGTGTAAGATGTGGAGTGAAGTGAGAAGATTGAAGGAATTGTGGCGAGAGAAAATGGAGGAGAAAGAAAAACCCTAAAAAGCGGAAAAAGAGTGTCGGTAAGTGTAGATTTGGCAGTGGCAGGGAAGCGTGCATGCCAGTGACATGAGAGTGTGTGACAGATAGAGATGGAATTAACAGTCAGATACTCAGATGTGATCTAATCTACAAGACAAGGTAGATTTTCCGAGTTGGCGGGGTTAACGGGGACGGTCGTTCTTGTTAAACGGTGAAAAAATTAAAGATTTTAGTTATATTTTTCGAAGTTTTAATAGAAAGAGGATCCTAATTAGTTTTAATAGTTTACTCTATCACGGACTATATTAGTAATTTGCCTACCCGAGTGAAATCCTAGTTATGGGCACTATTTCTATAACAATTTTGGAGATATACTAATGTTAGTACATTTTAAAAAAATCTATTAATTATTCTTTATAAGTCAGATATCAACTAGCTAACCTGATAATGTCGGTTGAGATATGGTAACAACGCTAATGCATTTTCATTAAAACAATTGTTGGTCCTTTGGCCGAGACATCCTGAATAGGCCGTTAATGTACAAGTGAGTAAATTCAGGTCTAAGACGGGTCATTTTTTATCACTTTTCATAGACTTTATTTATTGCGTTAGGAAAATCACCCTTTCGATTATTCATTCCGAGTCAAGTCCAGCAAATTTTAGCTCTCATGCGAGTTGGATAAGAGCACTTTGAATTCGGATTTGTTTTCGAGCAGAGCTTGTAAAATGAAGTGTGCGGAGATTAAGGAATTGCTTGGGAAACCCAACCTTAAGCAAGAAGCTACATTTACAATCTACTTTAAACAAGAAGCTACTCAAGGCCGCGGTGGTTGAGACAGGAGTGATTAGGTACAATGTTTGAATCTCTCATGTGCTATGCTCGACAAATGAGCTACAAAGGCAGTACGACAAAAGGCCAGGGCCTATTGTACCCAACTTATTGATCTTAATTTAACCAATAACCCCTACATTAACATCTCATTGGTTTCTTCACGATAGCTAGAACAGCTAAGAACGAATAATCACAAAGCGGACACAAAAAAACTCGTAACCAGAAGGAAAGGTGGCAATCTTCATAATCAGGAGTAGTAAACTGTTTCATCCCTCGAAAGTCAGGGGCACACATTCTATCCTTATGAGGCACACTATTTACACACATTTCCAAATCAAATAAATCGACGCTTTTATTGCTCAAGCGCTTTCTCTGTTTCCAAATTCTTCAACTGTAGACTCCCAAGCTCACCAAATGGGCATTATTCAGAAATCGCCACAACAATCGGAGATTGGAATCATTGTACAACTGCAATCTACATTTTCTGAGCTTTTGCCTATAACCGGCCAATCGCTCTGCCCACCTCTTTTGCCTTGTCGACTTCAGGAAGCTGCTCCACCAGGCTATAACAATATAATAACATGGTTTTTCGCAAGAATTAGACAGCGATTAAATTAGAAATGCAGCAGACAATAGACAAAGAGTGCTGCAAACATTAAAAAAAATTGTAAATGAAACTATACCTAGGAGAAGCAGAACCAGGCCTATTAAGATTGGCTGTAGATGATAATGGGAGATGCTGAATGGAGATTGTGCTATGCTGCTCCGCCACGTCAATTGAGAAAGGAGGTCCTCGGAATCTTCGGATGCTTGGAGTTGTGCCAGTCCTGGATGACATTCCTGCCCAATGGTAAAAGAAAGTTCTCTTAGCTGAATCATTGCCCTGATTTTATTTTATTTTTTTCTTATTATGTGAAAGGAGCCAGACGGGCAATTTTGATGCTCGTGGATTGGTTATGAATGTCATCACTCGTAAAATCCAAACCGTACATCACTTGTAAATTCTTGATAAATTGAAGCATCATAAAGAAAAAAACAAGTGACGTCATGGTTCTTTGTTTGAGTGCCATGTGCAATGTTCAGTCTCAAACTCTAAAATGTTCGAAATTCAGATAAACAGGCGATTAAGCCGAATAAAGAAAATGTTGCAAGTGATTAATCTTACAAGGTAAGGTAAGAGCGCAAGACCACATTAAAAATGTAATCAAGCGACTGGCATTCGAAAATGGATATCAAAGAAGAAATTACGATAACAGAATTCAACACCAACATCAACATCAAAATGGTGGCCACATAGAAACGTGGCAAATAAATTTCGGATGTTCAAAATCAAGCACGAACATTTTGCAGGGGGGGCGGGAGACAAAAGCAAACAAAGAAATGGTCTTTGGAAGGAAAAAATAGAAAGTAACTCATGCTACATTCCTGAATAGAAGTTGAAGGAAAGAAAGTTTCAACATCTCGCAATACACAATCAAACAATTTAATTGCTCTCTGTGCATGTGGGAGGAAGTCACAATGAAATGAAATGGAAAAATTAGAAGCTGAATCGCCATGGTTTGGACCACAATGAAAAGGTCAAGAACTTGTTATTGTACACATAATGAGAAGAACGAACATGCATGCAATCGATTATTCCAACCTTTGAAAGGCACAAACTAGCAAAAGCAAAATAGTGGAGGGGACTATAATTGATAGCAGTGTAAAGACTGATATACAAATGTCAATGATATATAAGAATTTTGCAATTAATTCATGCACAATGTTACTTTGACTCTTCATATTACCTCACATTCTCGTATACGACCACACTCGAAATCAGAGTTGGTGTGACACTTGGATAGTTCTTTTCAAGTTAAAACATGTGGAATTTCACTCAAATAGCCGAATCCAACAGTGGCACACAACCCCATGCTGTATACTTCTAAACGAATACGAGTAACATAGTCCATACAAAAATGCTTTCCGGAAGGGCTTTCCAGTTTCCACTAAGAACCATAAATAAGATTACCAACTGATTCATACAAGTCAAAGGCAAAATAACATGAAATAAACAGAAGCTAGCTGAACCAAGGATACGAGCCCAAACATGTGCAAAATATTCACGTTCAGACGAAACTTTACCTTGAAGAAGTAGAACTAAACAGAACAAAATGGTGAGCAATGTAGCAAATAACTGGTTTTTCGATGACATTGCCTTTGCTTCTTTCGCCTTCTTCAATCCCTTCATACGCTCAACTCTAGCGCGCTTAAGTCTAGCAAGTTCATGAAGTTCCCTAATCAACTTCTGATCAGCCGAATCCAGGGACAACCCTCTAGGCGGTCTAGGGGGTTTCGGAGGCTTCTTAGCACTCATTCCCTTAGGCTTCTCCTTCACTACTTTCCTCTCAACATCTCCATTATCTCTTTCTTCTATAACCTTCTTATCTACAACAATCACTCTCAGACTCTTTGAATCATCCTCACTACTCGGACTTTCCGGTGTAATCACCCTTTCCTCGTGCTTAACCGACACAAAATCGCTTCCTAACCCACCATTATTAGTAAAATTACCAAATACAAGACCACCACCGCCGCCGCCACCGACACCGACACCGACACCACCTAGTTTAACACCCACTTCACCTTTCTCAATATCACCATCAAAATTACCATCTTTTGACATAAGATTACAATTATCCATCATAACACCCATCTAAATTATCTCCAAAACAACACAATTTCTTACAAAATTTACCATAACCCAAAAAAAATTAACTTAATTACACACAATCTACATGATTATATCCAACCAAAATTTATAGTATATTCCCACCTAAATTAAGATTAAATTAGGGTTAAAGGTAGTGTCTTTCTCCACTATGATGTTGGCGCAAATTCCTGCAATTTAATTTGAAATTTAAGCAACAAAAATCAAAACCCACATTGAAAATTCAAGGAAATTTCCTACATACACAAAATTAATCAATGAAAATATGAAATTTCACAAATCCCAACAATAAATGAAGCAGAAAATAGCAGAATAACATAAATTATGTAAAATTAAGTCAAACAAAAACTGGCATTAGTACAGAATATAATTAATAAATTAATTAAAAAGTTTACCTGTTGAAGAAATCAAGAAACTGCAGATCCAAAGTAAACTAGATTTTGTACTGAAAAGTGTGAAAAAATTGATGGGTAATTAATAGAAACTTGAATGAATTAAATTCAGGAAAAAAGAGAGGATAAGTGGGAATGAAACCCAGAATTTTAAAATAAGGTACAGTATATAGTAGTGGAGTGTTAGGAAGGGAAGAACTTTCTGTGTTAGAAGGAAGTCACAGGATTTATTAGAATATTTACTCCTATTTAAGACAACAAATCTCGCTTGTGACGGAAAGCGAATGAGTTGTGACCTTTCACAATCCCCTCTCGCACTTACTTGAAATACTGTTTTAGTCGATGAGAGAGGTTATAAGCTTTTTGTAATTCATATATTCGTTTGTTAATGAGCATTATTAGTGCTCGCCTGCTAGGAACGGTGACATAGGATTAGCAAGGACACTCACTTGCCGGATGAAAAAATTGAAAATTTTAGTTACATTTAAAAAAAAAATCATCTTCTTATTGAATTAATTGTTCGTCCGTTAAATTTTTTCGAATGTTAATTAGAAATTATGGTGCCCCCATTGCCTCTGAATATGTATTTTATATCCGTTCCACACTTAAAGTCATATTAAGAGAGACTTGCTTTATTATTATTTGATGAGAGGGCATATCGCATTAAGTTTTTGAATACCACTTTATCCGGAACTTATTATCGTTGACCATGACACAAAATAACCATTCTGTTTGGTATGTAATTTCGTAATAATTACACTTATTTTATCGTAAATTATATCGTTTTTATTAACCCACCATATAAATTTATTAAAAAAAACGTCTCTTAACAGACCTACGCTAGAATAAAAAAAATGGGGGCAATTATTATTGTAAGGTTTAAAATAAAATAAAAAGGGGATTGATGATGAAAACAAAGGAGGGAAAAGTGGGGGTGTCACCGACAGATTGTTAATGTTACAACTTCCCCCATGTCTCCCATGTTTCTTGATTTTTTGTTTATTATTTGCAACTTTTCTATTCCCCCCTTGAATTATTGAGAAAGCTCCTCCTAGTTTTGATTTGTGACCCCTTGATTGATTTCAGCCTAAAGTGGTACCTACCATTATTACTTGTATTAACTCTTTTATTCAGAATGTCTTCTTTCCGACCGTCACAAATTTGTGATCTCTCACAGCCCTCTTCTTACTTACCCCTTTTACTTACTCTCCCGCTTATTCCTCGTGACTTGTAAGAGGTCACAAATTTGTGACGCAATAATATCGTCACAAATGAGAATATGTGCCTTTAGAGCTTGTATAAGTAACAAAAGTGAGTATTGTTAAAAACATGATTGAATAGTAGTTTAAAATTATATGGCTTATTTTCTCTGTTTCATATGATTGAAAATTTAGTGTTGTATAGAATGGTTTTTAGTTAATTGGTGTAGATTCATCCACTAAAACATATTCCTTCTCAGAAATCATACCATTTAAATAAATAATACTCACATATATTTAACAAATGGTATGATTTCAGTGAATAAGGCCTTATTCCTTTGGCTTAAATAAGTTGAATTGAAATGAATTGAGTTGAACCGGAGTCGATCGGATAAAATGAATTGAAGTTAAGCAGAAAAGAACATGGCATACGAGGGAGAATGTAACATCATTCAATAAAACTAAAGTAGTTAGTTTGATCCCTAGCCATGAGAATGGAACAGACCCTCTAATCAGTCGTTTATTTCTTCATGAGAGCACCAGTGGAGAGTGGATTACACAATGTTGTCCACGATGAACACCCTCCTTTACACCAAAAAAATAAGCGTAAGAGAGGCATGAGTGCGATTTTGATGCTCAAGGGGTTCATACCCATATCATGAATATCAGGTACCACCTCTCGTAACTTTACCAAATAAGTTAGTTGTCATCTCTACTAATACACTAACATGTAAGTGGTTGGTTTTACAGTGCTTTTGTGTAAAACCGCTTAACACAAGTTGTGAATATTGTATCAAGTCTTCAAAACCTCCTTCGGATATTTTTTAATACCGTATACTCCCTCTATTCCAGTAAATAGTTTACACTTACTTTGTTTTGTGATGAGAAATAAAACAAATGTAAATTTTTGTCCGGGACAAAGGAAGTACAATAAATGGAATATAAGGAATATCTTGATGAGTTAGAATTAGTTCTTTCGTTTTTTTTTTTGGCAACTGTAAACAAAGGTTTTCTATATTATCATGGTTTGACGTGCCAAATCATGCGCTACTTTATTCAGTTTTATAGGGATAAAACCGAAAGATAAACAATGGAAAAACGCAAACAGATAGGAAATGTCTTTAGGCAAATTCTCATTTGTGACGGAAGGTATCCGTCACAAGCTTGTGACGGATACTTTTTTGTCTCACAAAATGCTCATGAGAGGAGAGAGGAAAGCACATGGGGTGCCCCCACCTTGTCCCCCCTATTCGTTTTGTGAGTGGCATTATCCGTCACAAGGGAGACGCTTTGATGTCTCTAAGGATGCCCTTTACGAGATGATGCTCTCTTTCATTGTTATAATTATGTCTTATCTCGAGTTATAAATAGTTAACCGGTGGAATATTGAAAATCAATTAGTGACGGAAGGAGTTAGTTTCTATTTTCCATGTTATGTCTTCTACCAATTTAGCGAAAAACGATATCTCAAAAAGCACAAAAATTACAGCACAGTAGAAATTGCACCCACAGACAAAAGTAGAGAATGAGCTTAGGTTGTTTGTTAGCTCCAGAAATTCCGTTAATTTAGCAGAAAACAATATTAACTAAATGGCAGTTTGTATAGTTGGTTGAATTAGACTAACCACCCAACCTAATCAATCAATATTCAAATCAAATCAATCAATTTTAATTAGATTGATAAATCAAGTGACATCAGTTTTGGATCAACAATTTTATTTTATTTTATGTTTTATATACTATTATTACACTATATTTGACTTCATCCAGTAACGGAGTAAAGATTTGAATCCAGCAAAAACGAAATGGTTATAGTATAAGGTAGCCTTAAAAAAACTCGAAAATTTTAACCAAAAATTTCAAATTTTTCAAAGCCCGACCGACATCATTCCAGCTTCATGCATGCTTATAAATTACAATGGCAATATTTCACACAACTTTGAATTGAGGCATGAAAATGATTTATAGCTAGGTTACATGCTTACATTGTAGTCAAATTTAAAAATTTCGCTGTCGATAATTATAAAATGATAAAAAACAATGAACGTATTTCAAAATCATGACTAATTTTAATTAACTTTCTATTCCCACCCTATAATATTTGGTTCGGATTCCAACAGAATAGGAGTACAATACAAATTTACACGAGTAATCAAGAATTCCTTAACACTGTTACATTCTCATAGCCCGTACTCTACCAAAATTAAAAATAGATTAATCATTAGAAGTGACCAAAGTAAGCTTTACAAGTTACAAAATATATATAAAAAAAATAATTTTTCTTTTTTTTTGAAATTATTTATTGGTAGGTTACATTGTCGTCAAAGGCTAAATGCTAAGAATCTCATTGATGACTATAAAATGATCAATAAAAATATAAATCATGCACTTCAAAATGATGACTAACTTTAACTTTTTATTTTTAGTTTACACCATTACATTTGATTCGGATTCTAGTAGATCTTTAACTCTTTTTTTTTTCGGTGATGGGGAGTCCTGACCGTTATTTTTGGTGCGCACTGGATAAATCCCCAAATATACGTGATAGCTTGCAAACCACGGTTTAAGATAGTTAAATCATTGGAATTGACTAATGTAAACTTTACAATTTTTTCGTTAGCAACTTAAAACAGAAAAAGAAAAAGAAGATCGAGGCAATAATAATGGTTTAATTTTTGACAACGAGCAAAAGTATCGTTTTAGTTCCTTTTATAACTCCGTCTTACATAAAAAATTGTGCAAAACCAACTATTATGATCCTAATACCTCATAAAAAGAACATGCATTTCTCAATCTTGGTTAGATCTTATTAGTAGGTATACATGACCGTAATTAATGGGTCTTCGTAAAGGCAAATACTTGTAAAAAACCGTTTTACACGACTAAAATCATAAAAACTGATTGTTATTTTACTTAACAAGCCATGTACTCGGTAACATGTAAGGGTGATTGCTAATTACCTTTATATGTTATTTATGTAAATAAAATGTAATTCTATGATAAATTTATTATTAAATCGCCTTACAAGAGACCGTCTCGTCCCTAAATTGATTTTATCCCAGATAAATTGCTCTACTATTAGTTGGCCAACAAAACAACACTAATAATGAATGAGGTAATAAGTATGTGAACACAGAGTGTGCGTATTATTGCGAAATAAGTGGATCAAAATTAATGAATAGTTGTAAATCTGATCAGATACTTGATTCTGATTCAAATCTTATTATACTTTTATTGCATTGACTATAACAAATCGAATGTACGTACACGCAGTAATAATTAATAATAATTAATAATTAGTAAAACAGCTTTGACTTTCAGCACACAGTTGCAAAAACGACATGCTACATCAACTCATGAAGTATCCTAGAATTCGGATTGTCTCATTAAGTCGCAGAAGAGAAGACGGACATTGTCTCTCTCACAATATTATAAGTGGAATCGTAAACTGAAGACGGATAATGCCTTTCTCACAATATTACAAGTGGGAGGGCAGGTGAGATGCTCCATTTAATTCTCACTTGCATACTGTGAAAGAGACACTACTCGTCTTCAGTTTGTGACGGATAGTGCCCGTCACAAGCTGAAGACGGATAGTGTTTATCTCACAATAAGGCAAGTGAGAGGACAAGTTGGGAAATAGAGCACTCCATGATTGGTGTCACTTGCATATTATGAGTGGGGCACTATTTGTCTTCAGTTTGTGACAGATAATACCCGTCTTCAATGAGAATTTGTGATTTATTTATGTAATAACTTCATTACCTTTATTTACTTCTCAGGTTATTTCACTAATTAAACCTTTGAATTGCACCAACTTCTATGCCATATTCTTTTGAGTAAATGAAGCCGAATTGAATTGAATTAAGTTGAACTAAAGGTAATGAAGCTGAGATGAATTAAATTTTGCTGAGATTAATAAAGCTGAATTAAACTAAAATGAAATGAAATTAAGTGTGTAGGTCATATTAAGTGTGTCTCTAGTCTCTACATTCGATAGGTCTAATTTCATGAAAGTAAAAGAGATTTAAAACCAAGTCGCTTATTTAAGCTCCGAACATGTGCTATGTTTCAGGATTTGATGTTGTTGGATTCAAAGTTTTGGTCTCCCTTTAGACGGGCTATTTTGATCTATAAGATGGGATTTTATGGCTGTTTGATGGTCAAATGTGACCATTTATGGAGAACAAATTATCATAAGCAGTAACACTGGCTGAATCATTGTGATTACATTTAATTATAAAATGATCACAAAATTCCGTCTTTCAAATTAAAATAGCCTTCAGAAACAAGAATTTGTGTTGTTGGACTATATATGTTTATTCAAGATTTTGTAAGCAAGAGCACGTTAATAAGCTTTCTCCCCATAAAGAATGAAGCTCAACAAACAACAACAAAAGTTAATAGAATGGGTAAGTGTGGGGAAGTTTAGGGACAAATTGCCTTATAAGACCATGATGTCCAATTAAGAGCCAAATCATAATCTATACTTTATCTTAAAAAATTTAAATTGGACCATTTGGTATGTGACAGGCAAAACATTAATTATTGTGAAAATGCACCTGGTACCCTTCAAGTTTGACATTTTTCCCGAAATACCCAGTTTTTTGTTTCGAAAAACTTTAAGAGCTCATAACTCATGTTTATGAGTTTATAATGTTACGATTTTTTTTCCATATTGATCATCTTTCACAATATTACAAGTTGAAAAAAAATTTTGTCGAGTTCCGAGCTCGTGACCAAGAGATATGGTCACTCAAAGTTTGTTCGGTCAAGAAAACTTTGACATACAAAAACTACTAGCCACGGGATCCAAATACGACAATTTTTTTTTCAAATCGTAATTCTCAGAAAGATAATCGATTTGAAAAAAAAAATTGTGACTTTCTGAACTCGTAAACACGAGTTATGACCTCTTAAAATTTTCCGGAACAAAAAATTGGGCATTTCGGGCAAATTAGCAAATTTCAAGGATACCGCATGCATTATCCGTTAATTATTTAACATAGAAAGTTAATTTTTGTGTCAAAGAAAGATGCAATATCAGCACAATATAAAGGCCGAGAATTCGAAAATGTGACCTATATTATATAGACATACTTTCGTTTCAACCAATAAATCAGGGTCTATAAATTTTTGGTTTTTGAATTGATTAAAATGGTTGGATTAGCAAATATTAAGTTAGAAAACGTGGCAATATAAAATGCAAATTCTTATTTAAGATAAGAATATCCGTTTTAAAAACTTAAAACGGGTCAAATATGATTGATAAGACAAAAGTAAAATGTTTAAAAATTAGCGAAAAATTTGTCCTATAAATATAAGTGAGATTTTATTTGACACATTTTAAACTTAAGACAGATATGTCCGTCTTAAGATAAGATCAGTTGAATATAAATAGGATGTGAATATGTGATACATTTGATGCAAATTTCAGCATAGTTCTTGAACATACACTTGCTATTTGCTAGTAACACAAATTCTCATTTGTGATGACCGATATTCGCACAAACTTGTGACGGGTCAAATAAAATCACATGGGAGGATAAAAACAAGTCATTTGTGATTCTCTATGCATTCTACTTTTTGTCTTACCTACCCATATGGATGATACTTGACCCGTCACAAGCTTGTGACGGATATATCGATCAGAAGCTAAACTTATTTTATTGTGCTAGTAAAGAGTATGGAACTACATGTCCATTGAAAGAAACTAATAAATGTTCAGATGAATTTCTGAAGGCCATAAACTCATTACAGACAGCCCATGATGTCACAAAAATGAGGTTGACTCAATTACCCATTTACCCATATCAAAATAGAAAGCCCATCATGGCACAAAAACCAAGGTGACTCAATTACTCATATGTGAGTGAGGAGTTGATCTATCTTAAGACGATCATACTTAGGTTCGTCATATTTGTTTTAAGAGAAACAAATACGGAGTACTAACCTATATAGGTGTTTGTGACAAGAATTTCTCATTTCTTGGTCACTAAATACCGCATTATGTTTTTTGTCTCATCTATTTTTTTGACTAGTGTATTATTAAAAAAAATGGCAATGTACAATGGAACCCATACAACAAAGAATCCAGGTAGATTATACATCTGATGTACTACTACCAGTTTTATAGTTTCTGAGCATTATAATAAAGTTCTTGAGTTTTGTTTTACAAATTTTGAGTTCTACCATAAAGTTTTTGAGTTCATTCATTTACACATTAAGTTCAAAAAATTATAATAAAACCCAAAAACATTATTCTATGCTTAGTTAAATTTGAGTTTTGACGGAAAAAAATATTAAAATATAACTTATAAACTTTAATAAGCTCAGAAAAAATTTACTTATGCTCAAAAACAACGGAGTTTTGAGGTAAAAAGCTCAGAAAAAAATATTCATATGCTCAAAAACAAATAAAATATAAGGTATCTTCCTTTTTCTCCAAAGAACCTGATGCAATTGATCCATAATTTAAGCACGGTTTTCTTTTTTAACATATGCACGCGATTACAGTTGCTGCCTTCCCATTGAGGCCATACATGGATGAAGCCATGAAGGTGTTTGAGTATACCAGCGTGGTGGCCGCGTTTATCACCCAAACTTGAATACAAACGGGTTTTATAAGACCATCTAACACAACTACATAAAAATTAAATATTTTAGATATAAATAAAACCTCAATTTATTCATTACGGAGTATTTGAATACTTGCAAACGTAATGTGAAGGCCTGAACGAAAGAAAAAACTTGACTTTCGTACTAATGAATGATATGAGATACTAAAATTTGAAGATAGCTGCACCACTCGAAGGCTTGGAAGCAAAGACGTATAGACCTAGATCATTGTTATTGATTACACCTTTGTCGATCCTAGATCGATAGAAGTGCTCCTGCCAAAAGGAATATAAAAAAAATATATAAATTGTTGGGCAAAATTATACAATCATTTGATTAGAACTTCGAAATCTAATATATTTAGTTATAATACATACCTTTAAATCAAGGATAAATTGCGGCACTATGCTTTCTTTAACCAACGAAACAGTACATCCACCCCATCCAGCACCGGTGAGCCTTGCTCCTAAAGCACCTTTTTCACGGGAAATCTTGACAAGCTCTTCTAACTCGGGACAACTACATTGACAATCACCACCGTAATTAAGACACAAAGAAGCAAGCTTCTTAACAACATAACTAAAATAAGAGAAGTCGATTCACCCATAAAACTATGGATACTTGACTTGATTCTAAAGCAACATTAACATTAACCAATCACAAATTGAATTATGAGACTCTCATCCAAGCAAAGTACGACTCAATTATACAGTTCAAGTTTATTTTATCATGGTGATTGGTAGAAATCTATATATAAGCTACTGTTTTACAAGCGTATCATGAACTGGATGTTGCGTATTTATATCGAATTAGGCAACCTGGATTAACCACACGCACATAAATGAGTAGATTTCAAGTGCTCCTCATCTAGAAGCTACTAATTAGCCTTTTGATTTAAAGTTTCTGCATCTCTATCATCATACTGATTTTTAAGTTTCTTTTATTTACACGGAAACAACCCGAATGAACTTAGTTGAGTAGCTATTCCTGGGAATAATCCCCATACAACTTCCTCACCACCCTAGTATCTCATGCATATGTTCAAACTAGCCAACTCCAGCAATTGTTTGTTAAAGGACGGGTTAAACAGAGAGTAAACATATATACTCTATACGAGGAAAGATATTAAATCATTTAAAAAGAAAGAATTGATTGATACCTGCATTCGAAAAGAACACTGCAGCTGTAATGACTATCATTCATAAGATCACCAAGTTTCTTAAGCATATCCTCGTCACTGCAATGGAAACAATGATTAATCATAAGGATCAAATTCGCTCCAAAGATAAAACTTTTCCAGCTAGTTGTAACGAAAGACGGATTATATCATGTAGAATTCTTGCCATCGTCATGTTTTCACGACAAAACTTATCGTGTATTAAGCAATAAATAAGTTCTCACATATAGCGAGAGTATATTAATGTCAATATATATACTTCATTGCATCCTAAACAAAAACCAAATCAGCTGCACAAGCAGGCTTAAGCATGATGACAGCATACAAGTGGAGAAATTTTCATATTGTTTAGCTAATTTCAAAGAAAGTCTAACCTTAAATTTGATGACACCGTATCCTTGAAAGCATGCACTCTCTTGGCTTCGGAATACACGTGAGCAGCTCTCTGAGAAGAATATTAGAAAATGTCATATTTTGAAAAGGATTCAAATCATTTATAGGTGTTCTTTCGTTTAACAGGGTAAGATTAAAATGAATTTACAACTTAAACAGCCAAAATATATTATCCAATATAAAAGATAAAGAGACATTACTTGATACAAAACTCTAACCATTCTAATGATTCGAAATGATTCAAGACAGGAGGGTCGGTATATAGTGCCATGGTGGTAATAGAGAAGAGAACAAAAAACCTACCAAAAAGTTACTCTAGAGAACCTACCAGCTATGAGATTTCAGGTATGGGTGAGGGCTAAGGCCATAATGATCTGAACTGTAACTAAATATTGATCAACACATCAAACAAGTATAGCCATCAACATAGGCTGAGGAGAATAGCCCTCCCGTTTAGATGAGGAGATTTAAATATGTGACGCAATATTCATAGACATACAAAGGGTAAGGCTGTGTACGTCAAGCCCCTAACGTTGCCATAGGCTGGAGCCTTTGAGGCACAGAGGTATTGTTTATGAACATTGTCAAAACACGTAGACGAGAATCACGAGCTATATAAATTGCTACTTATAAAAATTGGATTTAGGATGTCAAAGTGTCAATATAATCTAAACGCCACAGATGTCAACTTTAAGGAGTGTTCTACCTGATGCAACTTATAATGTTTGGCCGCCTTCAATACATCCAAAGAGGTGGGAGAGTCACTGAAAATGGACTGTAAACTTTCTTTAGTAACCGTCTCAATATCTTCAAGTGTATATGGTTCCTCTTTCAAGTGCTCCTGGAGAAACAGGGCAAGGTAGTTGTCACTACTCAAGTCACAAGGAAGTTTTTCCAAAACCAGAAGAAGAAATAACGTATATTCAATTATTCATAAATTAAGAATAACTAGACATATATGGCAACCAAACCATATCACAGAAAATCAATGAAGAGATGATGCAGCACTGAATATATACCTAGGGCGCTACCCACCCACACCTACTTATAAGTTATAACAAGCATCACCAATCTCAAAGATGAAACTATATAACATTATAAGGAAGGGATGCACATTATAAGGAATGCTTAGTTTCAGTTTTGCAGTCACAATCATTCCGTATTAACATGTCACTAATGGTGATTAATTGACAATGCAATTAAATTATAACTAACACCATTTAGTAGCAGGATAATACATCACGTTGAAAATACCTTTACAGCTAGGACGGGATCAGTAGAATCACGAGTTCCAGCAAAAGACACACAAAGGCCTTCAACGTCTGAAAGGGTTTTGACCTTAGAAATTGCATCACTTAGGTTCATTCCAAGCTTAATCCCCAAAACAATCTGCAATGTAAAGAGTAAATGCGTTAACAAAATTTTTTTAACATAAGCATTAATAAAATAAGACTAGTCTTAAAGTTCAGAACTTGCAACAAAATAAAAATAATATATAAAAGGCAGCAATTTTTTTCCCCGGACAGAAATAGGAGCAGACGACACTTACAGCAGCAAGTCTGCATTCAACAACACGATTGTTGTAATTTGTTGCAGCAGTGACAGCTTTCTGGGATTCTGCCAATGAGTGCGCAATTACGAAAGATCCCCCAGCCGGAAGTTTCACATCAGTCGCACGAATAGGATTAAAGTCTATCAATTCTGCAAATCCAGTTTGGGCCATAACAGATATTGCCTGATCCATTCCACCAGACTGTGTGCCAATATGACGCTCACATTCGCAAGTGAGCTGTGCAATTTCTTTCTTAGGGAAATTCACCCCGAAAGCAGCCATAATACCAATTGTAGCCGAGCAAACAAATGCAGCTGAACTCGACAATCCTGAACCAGTGGGAACTGTTCCATCAACAAGAACATCCAGTCCTACTGGTTCACCAACATTTACACCTTTCGACTTGACAAATTCATAGAATCCTTTGTATCCACAAATGAAATAGTGACCCCATTTTAGGTTTTTCAAGTCAAGTTCCTGGTTAGGATCAGCAGAATATGTACACATTGAATACTTCCCATCATTCAAATTCGCAATTCGAAGCACTTTCTCTTCATCTGCACCCCTCTTTCGAATTGCAACTATTGTGTCCTGTCGTATCGCCATTGGCAATACGGAGTAACCCTCATAATCAATGTGTTCTCCTATCAAATTTACCCTTCCTGAAACACAGACACACATATACCAGTCATCATCGTAATCTACTGGAGTATCAAATACGGAGTAATACAGTACGAATAATTGCATTCCTAAATCAATCACTTAAAAATTTAAAGTACTCTGCTATCCTACTCCCTCGCTAATCATTTACTCACTCTATTACTTCGTTCTAATCATTTGTTTACCTATTTTATTCCTTGAAAGCGAGGATGAAGGGAGTTTATTTAGTATACCTTTCTATTTTTAACACGTGTTATTCTTAAATACTTGTATAAAACCGTCTCACACAAGACACTGTGTCAAACAGATTTTTGCTAATTGCAAACTACTATTTCAATTTTTGTTTTCAATTAAATTAATATTTTTACAAATATGGGTGATTAGCAGATTATGGATCCGTTTTTCACAACATTATCGTAAAACAGTCTCACACGAGACTAATTGCCTCTCAAATTCTTGTATAAAACCGTCTCCCACAAGACTCCGTGTAAACAGCTTTTTGCTAACCGCTAACCGCTTTTTCAATTAAATTATGCTTTATAAATTTAGGTGATCATGGATTCGTTCTACACACATAGTACTAAAACAGTCTAACACAAGACTAACTGATCATGAGTACAATTTCGGTCGTTTTCGTAACTACGATACCAAAAGTAAAGATAAACAAATGATACCAAAACACCATCAAACGAAATTAATTTTAAAACAAAAACAAAAAAATCGATCAATACAAAATCAATGAAAACGATCCAAAATTACCTGGAGAACGAGCGAAAACGTCAGGAGAATTAGAAAAAACGTCAGTAAACTTAGATTTGATTTTATCAAACCGAATTTTGGCTTCATCAAGCTGCGAACCATCGCCATAAACAGCATCAAGAGAAGAGTAAATCGGCACAGGTTGATCTTCGTGTTTCGCCATTAATTCTTCGCGGTGAAGCTTGTTCGAAAAAGGAAGAAAGGTCGTTGATTTTAAGGATTTGGAAGAAAGAGAAAAAGGATTATTTAGGGAATTTTAATTCGTAATTAATGCGATTAATTCGGTGGAAAATTAGTTAATGATTGATCTTAAGCAAAATTAGGATTAATTAATTAGGATTAAGAGTATTATTAAATTAAGCTAAAATTGCGGGAGAGGTAGAGAGTAGAGACGTTTGATTTGACACAACTTGTGGATTTATCCATTATCCGTTATCCGTGAGAGGTATAAATAGTCGTTGGATAATATGATCCTATTTCGTTCAAGTCTAGGATAAGAGAAGAGCTCTCTAAAGTTTTTGTGCAAGAGCAATATACATCGTTGGTAGAGGTGATTCGGCCTGACCTGACTCGATCCATCCGTGGGGCCACTTTTGGCCTGGACATGACCAGTCAGGCATCCTCCATCCCTCTTTCTACTAAGAGAAATTTTATTTCATTACATTATTATATTTTCAATGAATATATTCTTATAATTAAACTCTAATCATTTAATTAAATTCATAATTATGATTTTTCATTAAAATAAATTAAACTTGGTTTTAAATTATAAACTATAAGTTGCTAATTTTTTGAATAATGCAATAATATATTACTGTAGATGTTACTAAATTTTTTAATAATGCAATAATATATTATTGTAGATGTTGCTAATATAATTTTTTTAATAATGCAATAATATATTACTGTAGATAATAATTTAACTCATATTTAGTATTTACTATTAATTTCGTGACAAAAAAAATTCATTTAAAAAAAAAATCACACCTTAACTTAATTCTCTTTGATTAGTTTTGCATTTCAATTTTTTTTGTTTCATATCAAAATACAAAAGAAAGAAATATTAAATATTTATGATGTGCAAATTTAATACACTAAAAAAATAAAAACTCTATATACCGCACAATGGCGCGGGATCTGTACTAGTAATCCAATTAATAAACTATGATGGAAATAAAAGTTACTGCAAGGGCAAAATAAACAAGTAAAATGTATTAGATAAATCTCACTGTGTCGTGGTATGGAAGTCAATGCCTTAGAAGCTTAATCGCCCTCGACACGGTGCTTGTCAAACAAGAACGACGCTCCCCAAGGTATACACAACGCTCCTCCAATTGAGCACCCAAAAGGAAGAGTAGAAACTCGAGAGAAGTTGCTCAGATTAATATGGAACCAACGGAGAGAAAGTATATGAAAATAGAGATTGGTATTTTTCGGATGATTAAAATGACCAAGGAATGGTCTCATTTATAGTGGAAAAAGGAGAGCAAACTCGTAGGTGAAAATAAATAAAACACAAGTCTCAAAATTGACTTTTTTGAGAAACAAGAAGTTGGTTTCCAAGACTGATTACACAAAACTCGAAGAGTCAGTTGTGCGAAAAATAAGACGAGAAAATATTTCTGTTAGTCACAAGGACAAAACAGACCCTACCCCACGGCGCGTGCGAGCTGAGCCGAGCGGCGGCGGCGGCGCGCGCGTGGGAAAAGCTCATACTAGGTTCCATAATAACAAGTACTTAGAAAATGAGCACTTGATATATAAACACATGAAAGGTTCCATATTCTACCAATGTGGGACAAACTTATTTACTCTAGCATTTCCAACATTCCCCCACAAATGCGTAGAGTAACTAAAGCAATCTGAGCAACATCAAACAAGGATTAGAACATAAGTGCTAAAATCTTTCGATTTGAATTAACATGTAGTGCTAACCAAACGTTCTCAGCTATAGAAGTGAAACTAGTCTTGAACTTCCTAGCATAAGCCCAATTTGGCAACACGCACCTCTCCTAAAACCAAACGAGTTCCTTCGATAATCAACAACAATATTTTGGCTCCTCTGTGACACCTCGCTATTTAAAAACACGAATAAATTAACATAAAGAGTAACTACGATGCGGAAAAACGATATTTTTAAAACATTTAAAGTCCAAAAGCGAAGCGTCA
>VHZZ01001676.1:18569-29913 GCA_009801015.1 Silene noctiflora | reverse complement strand
AAGTCAATTAACCAAATTAAACAAAAATTAATTCAAAAGGGATTAGAAAAATACCTAATTAAGAAACAAATAACTAAAAGGTAAGTGAAGGGAAGAAAAGAGCGGCGGTGGGTGGCGGCAGTAGGTGTTCGGCGACGGCAGAAGGTGCCGGCAGTAGGTGGCTACATGGTGGAGGAGAAAAAGTTGAAGAGAAGGAAAGGAAAAGGAAAAGATAAAAAGAATAAGAATAAAGGAAGGAAAGAATATACCTTAAGGAGGTGGCGGTAGCGGTGGTGGCAGCGGTGGTGGTCGCCGGAGTCAATGAGGGTGGTGTTGGTGGTGTCGGGTTTGAAGTGTTAGGGTTAAGAGAGAAAAATCGATTTGGGGAAAATAGGAGAATGAGTGTCGCGTCCTTTTTTTAATGTCAGGAAAAAGTCATTTTGTAAAAACACGGGAAACTGACGATATTTCCGTCAATAATAGTCAAAATATTGACTTTTCCTGACGGAAATTTCGTCAGATCCTCCTCTCAATTATTTGGTTTATGACAACATATGAAAATGGTTTACTGACGGCAATTCCGTCAGTAAAAGTCAAACTATTGACTTTACTGATGGAAATTCCGTCACTAAATGTGAATATTTTGACTTGTACTGACGGAAAATCCGTCAGATGCCCCTCTAAATTATTTGAGATTTAGGAAACATAGCAGAGGAGTTCCTGACAGAAAATTCGTCAGTAAAGTCAAAGAAAAGTTGACTTTCCGTCAGGATTTTTTACCGCCATTGACTTGGTCAACGTGCCAAATGGTATTGACGGTGTTTCCGTCAGTAATATTTTCCTGGCGAAAATTCCATTAGAATTCCGTCATTTTCCCTTTTTATCTGATGGACTTGTAATTCCGTCAGTTTCCCGTGTTTTTTTTTGTAGTGTTATACACCATCTTCCGATCAAAATTGATGATGATGATAAGGGTTATTCGAAAAGTTTAACGTGGATGAGAGATATGCTTCGTCAAGGTGGTTATACGAACGTTAAAAAGGTCACCCAGCTTGGGCTAAAGATCGTGGTTTTCTTAGGTACGCAATGATCGAGTTTGAAGGTTTTGGGAAGAAGCTCAAGTCTTTTCGTCAAGCGAGGAAACTCCAGGCAAGATACGAGGATCATGATGCTCGAAAATACAATTATTATAGGGATGATGGGTTACAAGCGCAATATTTATGGATTGCGACCGATCGTGACATTTATCTATTAAGAACATATCGGCACGATATTAACACCGTGCCTCGTTCATGGGAGGCGGAACAAGTGCCCCCTAATAATCCTCATATTGAACTTCTGGTATTTAACTCAATCGTGAGGGAATTACACGATGATTATAATTATGATTAACTAATTATTATTAACTCGAATGGACCTCGTCCCGTGCAATGTTGAATTATTGAAACCGTCTTTTCTTGTAATATTGTTATGTATTTTTCTATTTCTAATTAATGAAGATTAGTTTTCAAATATTTTTTTTTTCAGTCATCTAATTAATTAATTAAAACGAAATTAAATACAACATAATTAATAGGTGTATATACCCGTATCTGTCGATGCTGGCATTTATAGAAATCTCATCAAATATACGATGATGATAGGACACCATGTACTTCAAAGTCCGTCATATCGTTATTGGAGTTCGTTTTACGATGTAAAAGGGACGTTGTCGATGAAACGTTTTATTTTTAAAATGTTTTTTTCGTTTATTTTAATTTAAATGAAATTTAAATTAATTTTTTCAAATTAACTTTATTTATTTAATTTGAATTTATATTATTTATAATATTAATTTTTTAGAAAATAAAATATTTATTTTATTCAATTTGGAAATTTCATTTGAAGAATCAAATTTCGAAAGTTTTAAAAGCGAGTTGAAAACTCGATTGAATGGGCAATTTAAGGCTCGTTTTTAGCTCGATTTTTAACCCTGTTTTCTTTCCGAATTCGCACGAATTTCGAGTATAACAACCCAACTACTTACACAAACCCCATAACCCATCCAATTTCAATCCCAAATCCACCCAGCCCGAACACTCTTCAACCCGTGCTCAGCAACCCCCTTCAATCCGATCCTTTTACACACTAATTCAACCCTTTATCTAGCCCATCTAAACCACCCCTCTCCAGCCCACACAACCACCCTTACTTATCCCCATAGACACTACCCAAATCCGTCCAAATCCTTGTTCAAAACAGCCCATAAAACGAGACAAACAGCCCGCTCTCATACTCTATTTTCAGCCGGTTTTTGGAGCCCTATTCAAGCTCGAATTCCTCAATTATAAGCTTCAATACTTACCTACATTAACCATAATATCTTCCCCGTTAAGAAAACCAACAAACCATATCCCAATCCCCATGAAAATCGCAGCCAAAACCCTATACAAACACAAAAAGTCCAAACCGAAACACTTCATGAAACCCTACTTCTAATCAGTTTCCTACCCTATAAATACCCATCTACTTCGACCCTTAGCAAGGATCAGAAAACTCACATCTCACCCAGAGCATACACACTCAAACACCTCCAAAAAACCCTAAGGAAAAGGTCGAAACAGACGTTCGAAAACAGAGCATCAAATTCTTTTTTCGGCGTTTCTGCTTCTTCTTCTACCATGTTTTTAGTGCCTAAAACATCTCAAACCTTCTAATATCATTACATATTCACAAAATTCAATCTTTCTAGTTTCCAAAACATCTTTCAAATATCGTTTTCTTAAGAAACGAAGTCGTGGTGAGCATTCAAAGATGGCTGTTCAAATCTAGAATTTCTAACGTGTTGTTCGTATTTTTCAATTACAATTTCAATTTCTTTCGTCGAATACGGCCCCTTGTGATAAATAACTAAAATTGATTACGAATCAATACGGTGTCTACAAAACATGTAGGTTGAGGGTGCATCAAAATCCTCTTTTCTCCTTTTTATTTCTTCTTATTACTTTATTTAATTTATTATCGTATGTATAATTATTAATATTGTTTTAATTATGCTATATTATCAATTATTATTGTTTTATCGATTTGAATGAAGGAGAACAGGATTATTGATGTTGTTGAGTGCCGTTGGATGGCCATGTATTTTATGTGGATTATTTTCTTATAGGACTTAGACAATTTGTGTTGTCACATGATTTGTTTTCTTATGCCTTATCATCGAATATGTTTAGATTTGTCTTTTTAGATTGTTTTAATTTTTCTTACACGTTTTTTTATTATGAAATAATATTAATACGTTTTAATTACCGTAGCAATCCACGTGATCAAATATGGGTCTTATGTTTCGGTCGTGTATCCCCTTTGGGCCGTGTACCCCTCCCTAATTTTTTGACTTAGAATTTGTCAATTGTTATTATTTGAATCATATCCTTGTATGCTAGATTTAATTTATCGCAATTGCATGTTATTTATCATCACATGATAAGAATCCGACTCGACCTAGAATAGGATATGAATGAACCCAATTTGGTCCTTGGGCCGTGTTCTTTGTCTCGGCCTAAGGCCTTGTTTTACGTGATTTGTTTGCAATATCGTATGCTTGTTTGTTTATTAGCATTATTATAATTATTGTTATGAACTAACGATATTTTGCAGCACCGCTAGAGTAAGAATTCTCTAATCCCCCTTTTGAATGTATTATTTATGCTTAGAACAAGTTAAATGAACATTCATATGCTAAAATAACTTGACAAGTTTATATGAATTAAATTGGCATAGAATGACATTCACATGTTAGGGTATAAAACAACGATTTCATATTCGCATGTGATACATAGCCAAATAACCATTGTTTTTTTTAGTAGAGACCGTTATTGTAACTGGCGGAGTTTGGTGTTTAAATAAATGAAATTTAATTTGACTTCCTAACACGTAATGTCACAAGGACCTAAATCTCTACAATTTGGTTTCTAAATTCCATTAAAAATGTAGTGGTGACTCTTTTCAAAAGTAAAATGTTTTTATGAAATTAATGCATTCCCGTGGGCTATTAGGATTATCTATCACATGCTTCTCTTTTCAAAAGTAAAAATTTTCTAAAAATTTAGTGGCGACTCCGCTAGGGATGGTGAAACTTGAAAACTAAAGTAATGGCTATTAGGATTATCTATCACATGCTTCTCTTTTATTTTGATCATTCATAAACCCAATTGAGACTTTAGGATTTGGACCATTTTCCCTCTGGGGTCGATTCCAAGATAGGAGAACGACGTTCACTATGCCCGATTTAAGTATCAAGATGGTTCCACTGAGGTTAGCAACGTCAACTCACCATTTTGTTACGGACTTGTGGTGGGTCGCCAGTTACCTAACAACGTAGGATCATCGGCATAGACCCATTTTTAGAGGACCGACCGAGACTTAGAAGAGTCTAGGCTCATGCATTGCATCCCTAAAATTTGAATGACTAAGTGCTATGTGATTCCCGAGTCATTTTCAAAATCAAAGCCTATCTCTTTTTTTCGAAAACCGTCCATCTCTCTCTTTTTTTTTCGAAATTTTCAATCCTATCTTTCCAAACCTTCAAACCATATTTCAATCCTGAACTTTTGAACTTACCTCTTTTGAAAAAAGAAATTTTCAAGCTGAAATGCTGCCCGTTTAGGATTAGACAATCCCGAACCTTTTCAAATTTACCTCTATTGAAAAAAGAACCATTTCCAAGCCGAAGTACTGCCAAATTAGGATTAGAATTTTTGACCAAAATAAGCCTTTTATAAGTCGGCATGATGCCCATTTAGAAGCTCATTTTAATTCAATCCTCTTAAATTTCAAATTCCAATGAACCAAGTTCCGAACCTAACCCAAACCTAGAATAGAGTTTTATTCAGTTGGGTCGAGTCTAACCTAGTTAGGCTCATGTTGGTCTATGTTAGCCATGTTTGGTATTGTCTAAGGTTCAAGTGAACTGAGTTTGTCTAGCCAATACACAACCCTAGTGGGTTACCCAAGTCATCTCTAGGGTCCAAGTCAAGTATGTCGACCATTTGCTCAAAGTCAAACCACAAAATGCCCTATTTAGAACACCATGGGGGGTCCTTTTCGAGCCTATGAACCATGTTTGGTTCAATCACGGTCTAGTCACACTATGTCAATGTCAAGTCTGAGTCAAGAAGTTAGTTGAGTAAGTTCATAGTCCTAGTTAGGTCTAAGATCCCTCTCCCACATGTGTGACCCCCTACAAATGAGCCACTTAACTCATTTCCCGGGTCTAAGTCCGTCTTTGAGTCAAGTTTGAGTCAAAGGTTAAGTCTGTGAGTCGAGTCCTTATTTGTGAAAGGGTCTTGATTCAGATTTTGATTTCATTCGGGGTTTCTTTGTAGAAAGGTCGGTCCGGACTAGGAAAATGACAACTGAAGCACTTGTGACTAAGATGAGTGAGATTTTGGAACAGCTTATGGCTCAGTTAACTGCAATCGCGACTAAGATTGGTGGGGAGGTCCCTGTAACCACCACACCTGAAATTTCTGAGTTTGAAAGGCGATTCAAACTCGTTGAAGTCCAACTGAAACTCTCTCAAGAAGAGAGCATCCACTATGAAAATGCTAGGGCCTATGCTCCAGTTCAAGATGAGCTTCCCAAAAACTTTGTGCTCACAAATATACCTAAATTTAAGGAAACTGAAAACGCTCTGCAGCATATTAGGTCCTACAAGGAGCACCTTGCTTTGAAAAGCGTGCATGCGAGCATGCTGACTTCCATCTTTGTCCAGTCTTTGTAGGAACATCCAAGGGCATGGTTCTATAACCTAGATCTAAAGAACTACCTCATGTTCGAAGATCTAATCACCGAGTTTTGCAAGCATTATGCTAACAATGCCGAGATCCAAACAACAATGAGAACTCTCGAGGTTGTGACCCAAAAGGAGAAAGAGGGCATCAATGATTTCTTGGCGCGCTGAAGTGTGAAATTGACCAAAAAGCCCAACAAAGTCGATATGGTCAACAAGTTTGTAAAAAACCTTCAACCTGCCTACCGTAATGAGCTGAAGTATCAAAAATTTAGTACATTCAAAGATCTAACCCGTATCGGGAGGAAAATCGAAGATGACCTCCATGCTACGGAAATTTCTAAGCCAAAAGGGCACCCTGGAGCTTCTTCCTCGAAATCAAAGACATACGTTAATGACGATCATGTCCAAGCTAGTAGCTTTTCGGGAAGAGCTTCCAAACGGCCACAACGCTCTAGCCCAAGAGTGTTCACCGACATTAGGTGTACTTATGTATATGCCCTAGAAATACTCATGGCCCAGGGAAAACTGAACCCCATAGGCCTAACTCCAGAGCCACCGTTGGAGCAACGAAATAAATGGTACAAGCCAAACGCGTATTGCGTTTATCATCAAGGGAAAGGGCATGACACAGAAAAATGTTACCGTCTCAAACATGAAGTCCAAGATATGATCGAGATTGGAACGCTCCCGATCCCAACCATCAAGCCCAACAATATTGCTAACCCATTTGGTGACCATGCAAATGGAGTATTTGTTGAAGACAATGCTGATATGGCCCATTTGATTCGGCCTATATGCAACCTAAATGGGACCTATGTGGGATAAATGTTCGTTGGTTGTTCCAAATTCAAGCAAATTTCGAAGAATGAGGCCCAGGACGAGATTTGATGATTACGAGTCGGAGTATGTTTTCTAGTTTTAGTCTAAGTCGAGTCTAGGACTTTCCTATCTCGCATTCGAGTCGTAGTTCCGCGATCTAGGGAGTGTCCTAGTAATCACTCTTTCTTCAAGTCTGTTAAACGTTTATCCTTTTGAATAAAACTATTACATGTTCTTTTCCAGATCTGTTCCACTATTGTTCATCAATCTAAAATGCACGACGCACTCGAAGGGTGATCTTAGTTAGAAATGTATCCCATTGTAGATGGTAAAGTACCTTAGGATCTAGTGACTGTTTCATTTACCTATTCCATGTCTGGCGATATAAAACCTTCACTAGAACCAGTGCTTAGGGTAAGCCTGCAACAAACCTGAATGTTTCCCAGTAAACCGTCTCGTCTCTAAAAGAGATGCAACAGACCTAGATTGACGAAGTGTGCTAGTGTGACCCAATCTGTTTGGCGAAGCCCAAATGTTTCCAGGAGAATCCAGTTGCAACCGAAAGTGTTGTTTCGAAAGAATAAAAATAGAAGAAAGAAGAATAAAAATGAAAAAGATGAAAAAAGAAAAAAGAAAAAGGGAAAACGGAAAAAGAGAAGGAAAAAAAATGAAAAAAGAGAAAAAAAGAAGATGTGAAAACACGGAATGCTTTTGGTTGAATATCGAAGTTGCAGAAGCCCAAAGTCAAAGCCTGAAGTGGCGAGAACTAGAGATCGAATATCAAAGTCAGAGGCGAAGCCAAAACGGTCAGATAGTACCATTGAACCTTTTTACCCCTAAGTCCTTCTCGAGACAGTTACATGGAAAATGTCAGGAATTTTGAGAATCATCCCGCCTTTTTTATTATACCCAAGCCATTAGGTTCTGGACATGGAAACTCGAACCCGCATTGTTTACCAACCCATTTGTACTCGAGTTATGCCAAACCCGAGACACCTTTTCCAACCACGATGTAAGCCATAACCAATTGGCCTAAGCACCAAAAAAATGAACCTTCAGAATGACGGTCCACTATCTAAACCTTCATAATAAGGGTCAACTATTCAAGCCTTTTATTACAAAGCTCCATATCCCAAAGAATCCAAGCCTTTTACACCTAACCCTAGACACGGGATTTGACGGTACCTTACAGGCTAGAATGGGAGATAGTATAATATTTTAGGTGAAACCTTCAAGTGTATACACACAATCAAAAATGACTATTTTATGCAACTTCATCGAACTACGCCGGATTTGATTTCGCTCTACGCGAATATGTAGGCAACCATTCAAAATAAGGGATTTAATCCACCCATCATCCAAGTTGTTATTTTGTCAGTTTCTTATGGGTCGTAACCAAAGTTCAAATGAAGCCACCTTTGTTGAGTCAGTCTCAGTACTCGGTTTAGGCTAAGATCAAGATGTAGAATCGCGATGAGTAGTTGTCAGGAATCGAAATGAGTTATGTCTGATGATGTTGGCAAAGAGGCTTGGTCACTCGTGTAGAAGGCCGGGTCCATTTTATAAATAGATAAGGAATTGTGTCGGGAACCTAAAAAAAAAAGAAATCCCGCTAAAAAGAAAGAAGGCGAAGGCAAAAATGAAATTAAAGCCCGCTGAAAAGAAAGAAGGCGGAGGTAAAAATGGAATAAAAGCCTGTTGTAAAGAAAGAAGGCGGAGGCAAAAATGATATGAAAACCCGCTGAAAAGAAAGAAGGCGGAGGTGTAAGATGATGACGGTTCCCGGTAGCAATGATGAATGATGATGTAGATTCCATTCCCAAGTGGGACGATGAATGATGGTGTAGTTTTAGTTTGGGCCATAGTAGCATAATGCTCAGTGCTAGCTGTAGAGTTTCAAATGTTGGGTCAGTGTCTTCTTAGGCGAGTGCCAGCAGTTAAGGAGTCAACCATCCAGAAGCGATAGTTGAAGAGGTTTATCCCTGAAGCGTTAACCATTCAGAAGCTGGCTGGAAGGGTTCATCAAGTAGTGTATATATAGGTTCATCAAAAGTTCTACCCCCATCAAATTAATGTTTGATTTACGTTTACTTATTTTGCGAGCAAGAATGGCTAATCTACATTTCTACCCCTAGCAAGTCAGTGTCTGAATTAAAACCCGTACACACTTACGGATTTTTATTTTTATTTTTGTTTGAAGGTAGCGGGCTACGCCCAACTTAATCATGGGTATCCACCTTAATCACGAGTCTTATTTTTCATGTCGCATTTCGAAAAACAGGTCGAGTCTATCCAGTTACCCTCCAAAAATCAAGAATTTCAAAATTCAAAATTCAAGATCGATGATCATTTAAAATTCAAAATGTTATTCAGGTCAATGGCCCATTTTCAAAGCCTTATATGGGTCGATGGCCCATTTTCAAGATATTGTTCGGGTCGATGACCCATCTTTTCAAAATGACAGATTTTCTAGTCAGGTCGATGACCTATCCTTTTTCAAATGATATTTGCAACCCGTGTCGATGACATTTTCATTACATGATATATATGTTACATGATTTTATACCAAGTTTGGGCAAGTACACTCCAACTGAAGGCTCTGTAGCCATAGGCTCTCGAGACCATTATGCAAATGAACGGATGACATCCACCAAAGAATATGAAATGGAAGAATTCCACAGCTGAAAGCAAATCACAATAAAAGAGATGACAACCTCCTTTTGGAAAGCCCCATCTATTTGGGCCGAAATAGCAGAAAGCTACGAACCAGCAGAATGTCGAACTATGATGCGGGTTTGATTCCGTCATAAACGGATACGTAGGCGCCTGAGGATAAGGCTCAACCGAACATTTACGCAAGTTAATAAAAGTGGTGAAACCACAGGTCAAAGACCGAAGTGATGAAATAATGAAGTAGCAACGACAAAAGCAAAGGCATCCAGAACCGTGTTTCAGGTATGACTTCTTCTTATAGCAGGCGAGCTTATATACGCAAGTCTAATGGACTATAAACTACGTGCAGAATCCTCAGGTCGTTGGACTTGGGGTATACTTTTACTTTCGCCCGTCCAAGCTCAGTCAAAGTGGGGGCTCTGTAGATACCCCTATTGTCGATACTGGCATTTATAGAAATCTCGTCAAACACCCGATGATGATAGGACAACATGTACTTCAATGTTGGCCATATCGTTATTTGAGTTCATTTTACGATGTAAAAGGGAAGTTATCGATGAAACGTTTTATTTTTAAAATGTTTTATTCGTTTATTTTAATTTAAATGAAATTTAAATTAATTGTTTCAAATTCATTTTATTTATTTAANTTAAAATGTTTTATTCGTTTATTTTAATTTAAATGAAATTTAAATTAATTGTTTCAAATTCATTTTATTTATTTAATTTGAATTTATTTTATTTAAAATAAAAAATTTATTGTATTCACTTTAGAATTTCAAAAGTTTTAAAAACTAGTTGAAAACTCGATTGAATAGGCGATTTAAGGCTCGTTGGTAGCTCTATTTTTAAGCTCGTTTTCTTTGCGAATTGGCATGAATTTCGAGTATACCGACCCAAATACTTACCCAACCCCCAAACCCAGGTTCGAACCCCCCATAACCTATCCAATTACAATCCCAAATCTACCCAACCGGAATACCCTTCAACCCGTGCTCAACAACCCCCACTTCAATCCGATTCTTTTACACACCCAAACACCACCAATTCAACCCCTTTTTCTAGCCCATCTAAACCACCCCTCTCCAGCCCACATAAACAACCTTACTTAACCCCATAACCACCACCCAAACCCGTCTAAATCCTTGCTCAAAACAGGCCACAAAACGCGACAAACAGCCCGCTCCCATACTCTGTTTTCAACCGGTTTTTGGAGCCCTATTGAAGCTCGAATTCGTCCATTCTATGCTTCCCCACTCACCTAAATTAACCATACTACCTTCCCCATTAAGAAAACCAATAAACCCCATCCCAATCTTCCTGAAAAGCGTAGCTAAAACCCTATACAAACACAAACAGTCCAAACCGAAACACTTCATGAAACCCTACTTCTAATCAGTTTTCTACCCTATAAATACCCATTTACTTCGACCCTTATCAAGGATTAGAAACCCTAACATCTCACCCATAGCATAAACACTCAGAAACCTCAAAAAAACCCCAAGGAAAAGGTCGAAACAGACGCTCGAAAACAGAGCATCCAATTCCGTTTTCGTGTTTCTAATTCTTCTTCTACCTCGTTTTTCGCGACTAAAACATCTCAAACCTTTTATCCTTATATATTCATAAAATGCAATCTTTCAAGTTTCCAAAACATCTTTCAAATCTCGTTTTCTTGAGAAACGAAGTCGTGGTGAGCATTCAAAGTTGGCTGCTCAAATCTGGAATTTCGAACGTGTTGTTCGTGTTTTTCAATTACAATTTCAATTGCTTTTGTCGATGACAGCCCCTTGTGATAAATAACTAAAATCGATTACGACTCAAGACGGTGTCAACGATACATGTAGGTTGAGGGTGAATCAAATTCCGCTTTTCTCCTTTTTATTTCATCTTATTGCTTTATTTCATTTATTATCGTATGTATAAATATTAATATTGTTTTATTATGCTAGATTATCAATCATTATTCTTTTGTCGATTTGAATGAAGTAGAACGGCATTATTGATGTGAAGGAAATCACATACAGTATGTGAAGATTCTGATTTTATTAATTAACATCTTAATTAATCGGATCTACATGCATGCATAACAAATAAGAAA
>VHZZ01001674.1:116595-131149 GCA_009801015.1 Silene noctiflora | reverse complement strand
GAAGACCTAGTTAAGGCTCTTGGATAAATGAGGGTGTTACAAAGTGGTATCAGAGCGAACGATCCTCAGACCTAAAACCAATGAACAATAAATGAATATAGGATGTGTCTAATTAAAATGAACCCAGGGAGAAACTGGTTGGTGCCCCTTTAGGAATAGGATGAGCAGGGCCTCTCAAACCAAACCCAGGCCCTCTCAGTTTTCAAACTGGATTACCTTGAGAGAGATTACGAGTGGGGTAGTTAAAATGAACTTTGTTTTATTCTTTAAAGGTCAAATGTTGGTTGCCTTAGAGTAGAGATTGCTAACCTTGTTGCAGAATGCGGATGGAGGTAAGTACGATGAGGTGTTATGAGTGTGGTATAAGGCCATGTATTGTATTAAATGTCGCATTGAAATATTTCGCAACTTTGGTGTTCATATGAGATATTAGTGAATTGAATTATCAAATGTGTGTTGTGAGAATACAGTTGGTAGTACTTTTGGGGTTGACTTATTAAAAAGTAGGTGATTACCGATTACGGGGGGAATAAAAACCGTAAATTTACCTAAAAAAGAGTAATTTGTATGAGAATATATGTACTGTTAACTAACTGATTTTATAACTAAGTTGTTAACAGTTTGTTAGAAGTTAGTTATCCACGTCAGCATAGTTTGTTAGACTTGGATATGAGCTACTATATATACTCCCTCAATGTATGAGATAATTAAGTTTGTACAAACATAATCAATACATTACTCTTTTCTATTATGTTCTCTTCTCTCTCAATCTTTCTTTGTTTTTCACAATAATCTTCATCAACATTGAAGGTTCATAATTTGCATAATTAAGTGCTTAAGAGAATCTTAAGAGAGTTTTCGATCGTGAGTCCTTCATTTTGAGGTAAAATTGTAATTATGCTAATTGTGAATTGATAATCATTTCTTCACTTTTTTTTTTTGTTTGTGAGGGGTTCTTTAATCAAAGGCAAACAAATGATTGGGGTGGAGGGATTAGTTATTTCGGGTTATTTTGTTCAAATCACTTTTCCAATTACCTAAACTAGTTTATGAACAATAAAGCGAGATGCATTTCAATTTTCAAGTCGACTGTGGTGTGTACGTTGTGTCGAGTAAGAGGAGAAGTAAATTGAAAAATAGAACGGGCAATAGTCGCAATTGGGGATGGCGGCTTTACTAATAGCCGGGAGTCCTAATGGCGATTGTGGATAAGAAAATGAAATGTTTATCGGATGCTTTGAGTTGCACTTCGCTATGACGATTTTATATAATAGTCCCCCTGTAATATAACGACTTTTAGCTTTTTTGTCTTGTACAAATCTCATCCTATATGATAATATGAACCTTATAAAACCATAATTCTTTTTAGTATTGATTTTCACAATACTCATTTTACTCATCTCAATACAAAAAAACACAACAAACTAATCGCAATACAACCCCCATCAACCCCACCACCAAGTTTAACCACCACCCCAACGTCAGATTTCCGGCGGCAAGCCCCACCATCCCCTATCAGACCAACCCGTTCTCGTCCTTATTTGCGGACAACCACCACCACTGAACCCCTTACCAAAGACGCCAAGTACTCTACTTCCCTTCACCGACGACAATGTCGTGCCCCTCCCTCAACGAACCTACCTCCTTTATTTCGCTGTACAATTGACCCCATGAATTTCCATAGTGCAACCTCTACTCTAATTTGATTCATACATAATTAACAAATTAAATTAGTTTTTGGCCATGTTTGGTAAACAACATATTGACTGAAATTAGTAGATTCCGACCTAAATAGTATGTTGACCAATCAATCTATTAATTTAATGTGTGGTAAATGACATATTCTGATCATTTTGGTCAGAATCTACTGTTTTTGAACTATTAGCAGCATATTGTAATGGCATATTCAATTTATATATGAAAATGGTATAATTGTCCTATAATCTGCTAATTACCAAACATCTTTTCTTAAATCCGCTAAATTAATTTGCTAGTCAAATCAAACCTGCTACTAAAATCTGCTAAACGTATTCTGCTAACGTTATCCGCTATTATAAATCTGCTTCTACTATTTGCCAAGCTGGGCCTTTATAAATTTTTGTTTATAATAGAAGAATTTATGGAGTAATAAATCTGAAAGGTTGTACTGCTAGCAAGAGATCAGAGAAAGGGAGAGTGCGTGTTTTCTTTGTTAACAAGAGTATGCAATGGAAAATATCGCGCACAAAGTACTGTAATGAGTAAGAAATGTATTGCAAAAATAAATTATGTTTTTAATTAACAAATCGGATATCTTCTGTTGCTAAAAGAATAGGTGAACTCACATATTTCCCCCCCTAAAAAAACATCTTTTTAAATAAGGAAGCTATTAACAATTTAAGTATGTTAATAAATAAAGAAATTAATAACGATATGTATTTTATTATATATATATTTTTTTTAAATTAATCTTTTCATCCAATTATATAATTTTTACTAAATTTTAAACTATAATCCTTTAATTAAAATATAATAATAAAAATTTATAAACTGTCAAATCTTTTATTGATGCTATTATTTGAGAATGATTTGAATCATACTACCTATAAACAAAAATGTAAATCGTTTTTATTACTTTTATAGTTTTATGATAAAAAATTGAGAGAATTTATGAATTGGAATCATTAGTTTTGTTATATAAAAAATATATTTTTTTAAAAAAATACATTTTAGCATATTACTCATTCTCTTGGATTAAATTTTAGTTTTAGTTTTTTTTCCAAAACAAAATACAATATCCTGAAAAATTAACAATTAATGAGATACCGCTATTATTTAAATATATTATTAAAATTATAAAAATTATATATATCGCACATTTATTGTACGAGTTCTAAACTAGTTATTGTACAATTGAATTGGAATTATAAATTTGATAAATTTGAGATGGATTCTTGGGAGGATTAGCTTTTCTGTTTGTTGTTTTGTTTTCGGCCAATGGTAATCAAATGGAAAATATTATGAAAAATATACTAAATTGAGTAAAAAATGTATAGCGAAAATAAATTTTGTGCCTTATCACCACATGGAAGAAGAAGTACTCGCAACACCGAAAGCTACATGATTTGTTACTTTTTGCAATCTTTGTTAACTTTTTGTTTCCTGTTTGTATTATTCTTTACCTTTTGTTCACTACTTGCTTCAAGTTCAACCAACCAAACAAACCGTCATCAATTCACCAACTTCTGGAAAATTTCTCAAATGATAACAACAATCATTAAATAATTAATCACTAGTTCATCAATTTCTAAATACTACGGACTAATTTTCTCAAAGTTTAAGCAAAAATGGAAAACCCTAATTTACAAACAAATGATTGGGACTGGGAATTGATACCCAATTCTGATGAACACAACCACTCTACCGATTCTCCTTCATTTGGTGACCGTAGCGGCAGCGTAGGCGTAATTCGCTCTGATCATTTCTCACTTGAAGGGAGGGAGTTGGATAACCCTAGCTGGGTTGATCATGTTAATCAGGGTTTTGCTGGAATTGACCATCTGGATTTTTCTGATCATTTTGAGAAATCATTGGAAATTGTTCAAAACAGTGGAAATAGTGATGTATGGACTGATTCAGTGACTGGGGTTGCTGTTGATTGTGCGAAATCATCGGAAATTGTTCAAAAGAGTGGGAATAATGATGTAGAGATCATCAATTCAGTGACTGGTTTTTCTGATCATGTTGCAAATTCATCTGGAATTGCTCAGAACAGTGGAAATAATGATGCAGAGATCAGTTCCTTTGCAAAATCGTCGGAAATTGTTCAAAACAGTGAGGTTGAGATCAATTCGCTGAGTGATTTTTCTGATAATTTTGCGAAATCATTGGGAATTGTTCAAAACAGTGAAAATAATGATGCAGGGATTGTTTCAGTGACTGATTTTTCTGATCATTCCTCGAAACCATTGGAAATTATTCATCAGAACAGTGGAAATGAGGAAGTAGAGATTACTTCAGTGACTAGTTTTTCTGGTCATTCCTCAAAAACACCAGCAATTGTACATCAAAACAGTGGAAATGAGGAAGTAGAGATCAATTCAGAGGCTGTTATATCTGAACATTCCTCGAAATCATCGGAATTTGTTTATCAAAACAGTGGAAATGATGATGCAGTGTCTTTTAGTGGGGAGTGTGCTGAAGAGCAGGAACAAGAACATGGGAGTGGGGAGAGTGGTGAAGAGAAGGAACAGGAACAACATGGGGACTGTTTGAATTTCGAGAAGGACGGGGAAAAGAAAAGCGAACAAAATGAAAATGAGACGAGGGTAGTATGGTGGAAGGTTCCAATGGAGGTATTGAAGTACTGTGCATTGAGAGTGAGCCCAGTTTGGTCTGTATCGATGGCGGCAGTTGCTTTGATGGGGTTTGTGCTATTGCGCCGTAGGTATTTGTATAAGATGAAGCGCAAGAGCACGGGTGTCCAAGTCAATGTCACAGTTCATGACAAGGTCCATCTTCTTTGTGCTTTACTACAGTCTTATTCGAGTTTTTGTCATTCTATACCATTGTTTTGTTTCACATTTCTCTTATATTTTAAGCCCAATTTATTCCTGATTTTCTTACAGAGTTACAGTATAGCATGCCATGGTACTTGTGAGTATGAGTTGGTGGTAGAAAATAGCCATGTGTTGCTGGGTTTGGTGTTGCAATGTGCTGTCATTTGAGTTTTGTATTCACTAGTTGTCCCATGATCGGCTGATAACCCTGGTCCCTGAAATCGGTTTAGATCAACCTAGTTTGGATTTGAACTTATTTGATTTTGTATGAAACAATAGGGAACACATTTTAAGAGTTTTGTTAGTCATACTAAAAACCTATCGTATTATACCTCGAGTTGTGAAATAGAGTCTCCTACTTGCATCTATTTGATATAATTTCTAGTCTAATCAAAAATGAATTTCACTTCGTATAAATTTGTTGAATTACGGAGCTTTTCTAATTGCCGTTCTTGTATGTTGTCGCAAAGATTCTAGAGAAATGTGGCATAGTCAATCTCATGATGAACAATTGAGTTTCTTTCGTCATTCAACCAGCTGATTTTTCATGATAGAAGTTTAACTTATAGAGTAGGCGGTTGTTATGTCACCCTTGCATATGTTAAATGAAAACACTCTCTTCTTTATTTTTGTGGTTTGGAAATGACTGATGCAAGTGCCTGTCTAAAGGAAATGAGAGGATAACAAGGATGATAGATGTTAAATTGTAACAGAACATATTGGGGGTATTCTTTCCTTCTTTTTTTCTGATTTTCTGACCGGAATACTCCTGTTGCATGAGAAATTGACAAGGAGATAAATGACTCACATTACTATATGCACTTTTGGAATTGTGACGCAATTATTACGAGTATTATTATTATGGGTCATCCCGGAAACATCTTTGTGCTTAACACAAGGGTAAGTTTGCGTATCTTAACACTCCTCCCCACTGCGCTGTTTTAAGCACTGGGCTTATGTTGTTATTGTGGTCATTTGGTTTTGTTGGGGTTAGCTACTTAGGTGTGGGATTCCAACAGTGACATGAAGAAATTATTAACTGCCTTGTGAACTTCAAAATTAAGAAATTATTAACTGCCGTGACACAGATTACTCAAGTCTTAACCTTTTAGGAAACAGCATATGTTGCCTTTGCCTATGTCTCTGTTGTTCCTGTTTGATGAAGTGTGTGATTTTCATTTCTTTTTAAGTCGTAATCAGTTTAACACCATCATTTCTGCAACTGGAACTTGCAGAAGGTATCTCAGTTGATGAGCCAGGCTGCACGTCTTAACGAGGCATTTTCAGTGGTGAAACGCGTACCCATTATACGCCCTACATTACCAGCTCCAGGAATGTCTTCATGGCCAGTGATGAGCTTGAGATAGATCTCAAGACCCCTTACACGACAGTTGATGTTTCCCTGGATATTTGGGTGATTGCAGTATGTTTACCTCATCTCTTGCTCGTGTCTGTATGTAGTATATGTGTCGAACATCTCTAGTAGTCTAGTTTGGTGTGTAAATTCCAGTATCCAACTTCTACTCCCAAGGTTTTGAACCATTTGGAAAGTCTCTTCTAAATTGTACCAAGGGTTATTCTTACATGTGTGTATTTACTTGGATAATTTTCATCTTCTATGAAACCTCGGTGTATCGATGATTCGATTCACTATTCTTTGACTTTAGATAATGATAGATTATAAACAATGAACAATCTACGCCCCTGATAATATGAACTGAAAAAATAAAAATTTTACCAGTCGAATTTAAAACACAATTTGCATTGTGATTTATAAGTAATTTGGCAACACCTTCTCGACTTCTCGTCACTTCATGTTGAATTAACATAAATATGGCCATTGTATAGGGCTATATACATTCGAGTATTTGACCCCCTTATCCAATCAGCCGCTATAAACGGGAAAAATTCGACCTAATATAACTAAAGCTGATCCAAAAAAAAAAAAAACGATATTGACCGACCTATAGCGAAAGGATGACCATAGTAGTGCAACAGCTCACCACTAGGAAAAACCAGGAAGACTTGACCCTACAAAAATTCCTGGGGGTCTTTGATCTACAAAAACTATATGTCATATCTTTGCACAGCATTATAAGGGCTAAAACCCCAAAAAATATGCTTATAAGAAACGCCAATATGGCCTTGCTCTCCATGTACACCTGATTTTCCAGCACTTTTCTGATGTCTGATCTGCAACATTTAGAGGTGTCACAATTAGGAAGCATAACCCGGGACTTGGCTTAAAAAAGTGCGATTCGGGAGCGGTTAATCCTAGGCACGGTCAAGCACTGGCCTTAAGAGGCTTATGTGCGCCTTATAGACAAGGTGCGGTCAGTGATTCTACTTCTTTATATGTTACGCCTCTTTAAAATCCAAAGAAAGCGAAATAATGTACTAAATTTTAAATATGGTGTGCCTCATGTTTGTAAGGCGTGCGCCTTCTTCACCTTACACTTTGTCTCCCCAGGGCCTCAGTACCTTGGTGCACCCTGCAGTCTTTAAAATTAAGTCCTTTGGTAAACGTAAACTCACCTGACCCAAACGACTCAACCTGAATGACCTGTTAGAGACCATGGAATATGAGGAAGCAAACTAACCTAAGCATAGCATTATCCTGTACTAAGCCATCCAACTGCTTGGCGACCAGGGATCTCCAAGCCAAGAGGTCTTCAACATCCTTAGCCTGGAATTGAAGAAACTGAATATATTAACCGAATAGGATTGAACTATGCATATTACGAGTTTATGACTGTAATGAAATGAAGATAAAGGAATAATGAAACCACAGTGAGTTACAGATCCCTGGGTGAGTTTTCATTCCTGAACCTCAAAATTTCGCCCGTTTAACAGCAGGCAATCTACCAAGTTCTCACATGAGTGACCGTCTCATACAAAACTCACTAGATCTAGAAAGAAAACGGGAAGAAGGAAAATGATGAGAAATCAGGACATACAATGAGGTCTTTGCTATCCAGGACATTCTTCAAATCTGATCTTATATTTTCTAGCGCCAGATCTTTCTCATCCAACTCTGTGTCGAATTCCTTAAAAATGCTTTCATATCTAACATTGACATTCTCTAGATACCCTTCAAGAGCATTTAAACTCATGTCCAGTGCTCGAACTTTTTGCATAAGTATCTTAAGAACAGTATCACCAGGCATCCGGTTTACCTGCTGGTGGGGCACTTCATCCACCGCCTCAGGAACTGTCTCTGTTGTCAAATCACTCTCATTGGAAGCGTTCTCATCAGGGTCACTCTGCTCGGATTCTAGAAAAAGGCCCACAGATTTTCGCTCACCCGCAGAGTGATAATTATCAGATACTGAAACAAGATCCTCCAACATTCTCTCAACTGCATCAACGCCGTACACTTCAATACTACTTAGCGTACAATAGAACTCGGATCCAAAATGAGTCAGTAACTTCAATTTCAAGTATCTCACCCATTTGGGGTCTGATAGAGTAAATGTTTGAGCATGCTTCACATTCTCAGCAGAAAAGGTGCCTAATTGAACCCATGTCTGTGTAGGATAGACTAAACTCCCTAGAAGCTCGAACTCTCTCAGATTTGACGAGTAATGCTCAAAGTTTGCGATTTCAACTGTATCCACTAGAGTTTCTTCAGAAAGTTCGATGACAACAAATTTCTCCTCAGCTGAACACGGGTTCCTGAGATACTTGTCCTTATCCTTGTTCAAAATATCAGAAGCACCCTTGGCTTCCTTATTAAAATCCAATACTTTGGCTCCCTTTCCGGCAGAAGCGTGATTGTACTTGCCACCCCCGGGCTCCATCCGATGAGTTACACCCCCTTTTGCACTTGATACACAGGTGCTTCTAGAACTGAAGGCCCTACTTTTGAACTCATCTAGATCAAGAGGCACTGTACGAGTCAACCTGTCAGTCTTTCCACTGTCTTTTCCGGCTTCCTCGTCTAAATTGACACTTTCTACCGCAGTAATAGTTTCATTATTACAAGTGTTTGTTAGATGCCAACTGTCAAATGTCGGAAATATAGCTTTTCCTGCAGAATCAAGGGATGCATTGCTTTCTGGCCTCCGTTCATCCCAGCTCGAGATATTAAGCACAATGAATGCTTTAGGTTTTTCTGCAAAGGTAAAGAATACGACTAAGCGTATGTTTATATGTGATATGGTGATATATTCATTTGTAAGTTTCGGTAAAACCGTCATACAATAAGGCTAGAGACTTTCTAAGGTTTCAGGATGAGTTTACAGCTTGAAATCTTAGATGCTCACCCTGAAACCTGTAATCCTCACAACGCCCTTCGGTAGGGTTTCCCTTAACCAATTTTTTTGCATAAAGAATATTGAAATTAGTCTAGTAAACAGATTAGGCCGTGTTGGGTTTAAACTTCAGGAAAGGGAGTCAGATTTTCGGAGCCTAAGAGAGATTGCTGTCAGACAACTCACAATGAAAACTGCAACGAGAATTGCATAAAAAAACAGGAAATTCGTAATACCAAGAAAGACAGATTTATTTAGCGAGTTAATTTGCCTTATTCTATCATAATCGAAAATGAAAGGATGATGAGGTTTGTTACTCGATTGGAAATGAAATCATAAAAGACGATACCTCAGAGAAAGAGTAATAACAAATACCTCTGTCCCTATTAACATCACCATGGCTAATCCACAAGTTCCAAAGAAAGGCGACACCCCAAAGAAGGATCACCAATGACAAAGAAAACTTATATAAACGATTGTTAACATCAGCCTTCTCGAATGATCCTTGCTGTAGAAGAGCTCTACGTGATCTCTGCATCGCTCATCAATCCTTTACAATCCACAGTACTAGCACCCTGCACCATTCAGGACGCGAACAAATAAATATCAACAATACAACATAAGCTCAATCAAATAAAAATTTGAGTTGAAAGAAGCTAGTGATCTTTAAACCAACCGGTCTAGGCTAACACTATTTCGGAAAATAATCGAGACAAAGACTAATGTTGAGTACCCATTCAAGATAAAAGTGAACTTAAGCAAATGCTAACAGTGTAACTGAAAAATAACAGCAGAAAAACTATTGATTTATGGTCTCATAACATATAGTTTTCAAATTTGAATAAATGCTATTAGTAAAAACTTACATTAAGTATGCTGATCAATTACTGTCTTCATATTTATTATGGCTTTTTAATAAGATTAATTAATTAATAAATTTACTGCTTTTATCACAGATATACCAGTACTAAACTTTGTTGCCTGAAGGGCAAGTTGCAAGTGTACCAAAAAAAATTAAATTGACCCCAATTGTTTTGTAAGATGATGTAACTCGTAAGATCAGTCCAATGTATATAAATCTGAATTTTTTTTATGTAAAGGATTAATTTTGCATGAATCTACAGATAATTGTTTTGATTACGCTGATCGACACATTTTAATAACTTCGCTACCCTTATCGACTCTCAGGACGTGAAACTAAATCTTAAGTTTAGTATACTATTTGCGTTTTACGTCTTTTGGGTACCTTTATACATGGTTCGGGTACCTTTATACATGGTTCGTTTTGTGTAAGACCGTTGATCGCTTGATTGTTGACTGTTACGTAATACGGAGTACAATGTGCGTTATCTTAGCTGTCTTTAACCTCTATATAGGAGGGAATGAGATCCTTACGTCGTACTACGGTCTGGAGAATACAATGTAGGGGAAAAATGATTGAAACCAAGATGAATGATTCTGCGTTTCCAGTAGCTGTCGATGTTGATGATGAACAAGATGAAAATGATGACGAAGAGATGTTGAAAGCCGGAAGGTGAAGTAAACCAGGTCATAACGATCCCATCATGGAAGTAGGGGTTTGAGTAGACTCGGGATATAAAATCAATGGTGAAGGTTAAATCGGAGCATTTTCTACAGTCATCGGGTTATTTGTGATTACAAAAAATCATTCGAATTAGGTCAGTTACACGGTAATCATTTTAAAGTCTGGGTATTCAATTTTCTTTGGGTCATAATTCGTTATGAAATTTCCATTTTAAATCAGTTTTCGTGTTTTTTGGATCAGGTTACTTTGATCAAGCCACAGGACTAAGGACGGTAAAAAAAACTGTACATAATAGCTACGTATACACTATACAGTACTTATCGTCGGAAATGTAGAGACTAGTGAGGCTGCTCTCTATATGAGCAAATTTTAAAATCGTTTTCTGAGAAGTCCAGAGGGCACAGCATAAACCAGATGAAATATAAAAGAAATTTATCACAATATTTTATGCTCCGTATAATTATATATCTGCATAACAAATTACTCGGTATTTGTAATGGAAGCTGTTGCCATGGTAAAGATGCATTTTCGTACAACAATAAGTCATCCACAACCAACACAATTATACGAGAAATTCATCAATAATCACACCTTCATGCTCTACGGACATGAAGGTCCAAAATGAGTGGCGAGCTGTGATTAACATGCAATTTGTCAGCCTATGAAGGAAAGTATCCTCTTAGCTCGCCCTACCTGCAGTTGCAGCAGCGTAAGTTAACCTAACAGGGACAACTATAACCCAGCAAACATGAAAATGAAAATTGCATTATTGCAACATAACTATTAATTACATAGTTAAATTTCACGTGTAAAACCGTGTCAGGTTAGTTTTTGGGTAATGAAAATTGCAGTGACCAATTATTGCTTCATAGTATAAAACTGTAGAATGTAGATAGCTATTGAACAATTTTGTTTTATACCAACGTTTTGCAATCCAACAGGTATGCAAAGTGGAAAATGCACCAAAGCAGAAGTTAAAGTAGATCTAAAAACCACCCTCGTCAAAGGAAAAGGCAATAAACAACAGAACTCAAATATGAAATGAAGAGCCCTGAACATTGACGAATGAAATGAGACGAGAGGAAGATAACCTATTCTTCTGAACATTAGACAGATTACTCACTCGGAAAACAATAAGTAGACTAGAACTAGAGATGTAGCCCTCTGGAGTGTTCTCATATGTTTATGGTTAACATGATGCTCGATGGAATGAATTAGAATGGAAGATATTTCGATGAAACGAATCGGAATGGAAGATATTTACTGGAATGAAACAGCGAAAAAAAAAAAAAAAAAACAGCTAACAGGAAGTTAAGGCATACATCACCTAACTTAAGTAGGCTCAAGCCAGGTCCTAAATGTTTTCAGATAAATCATACTCCACAAATAGGTTGATATCCATCAAGCATCATGTTAAAGCCTCAAGGGTATTTTATTCAGCGAGTTATTTGCGCAGATGGAGTTACATCGACTTAGCAACAGAAGACCCCCACATTTAAAAAAAAAAAAAAAAAGATAATCATGCAATTATTTATAGAGAAAAAGCTTTGAGCACTCAGAATTCAGAAATCACTTCACCTAATATCTGAAAACCAATTTAAGCAACCGAAGGAAATTCAATTATTTTTCCCACTGCCACAGTTTTCCCTGAAATAGAAGAAAATATTAGAACGCAAAATTGAGCAATGACATCACCAGTTAATCAGCTTAAGGTAAACGTATTACCTTCTGTACGAAGAGTAAACCTCCCAAGCTGTGGGAAATCAGAAAACTTCTCCACGCATATCAAATTATTCACCTAAACGCAAAAATCAAATGGACAAATGGCAAATAATCAGATGACTTAACAGGCAAGTGCATTACATGCTTTAAAGACTAGATAATGAAACAACAGGCTAGCCAGATCTCGCTTGAAAGGATGCAGAAATGCAATATACTTCATGATTAGAGCATCCACCAAGTTTGCATAATAGGAAACAATATTTTTAGCAAATACAACCTCCATACCAATTTGTTTTTGTCAACATACGACTTTAATGGTCAACTTTGACCATTAATCTCTTCAAACATGTGCAGGGTTGCAATGTAAAACATCATCTTTAATTTATCAAACCAACTATTTTCATATTACCATTTTTACCGTTGTATATTGTGAACAAATGCCGGTCAATGTCGACTTCGTTAATCACCAAAGTCAAATAGGCACATTATGAACCGGATATAGAGACTAGAGAGTACCAATATCTTCAAAAAAACAAGAAAACAAAACAAATCGTAGAGCGAAAGTAGAGACGAATTCAAACATGATATCAAAATGGGAGAACATATTAGCTACCATACAGGCATACAATGTACAACTAAAATTCAGAGTTTCTATATTCATCCAAAAAAAATAAAAAATCTGAGTTTCTATGAAAAATAACTACACTCAAGTGAGTAAAGCACACACATGAAAAACACTGAGGGTGTGTTTGGACTGAGGGGTTTGGAGGGAAAAGAAAGGGAGAGAGAGTAGGGGATATAAAATCCCTTGTTTGGATACAAATAAGGGTGGAGGGAAATAGAGAGGGAAAGATTTGGAGGGATCCATTTTCCCTCTTCCAAGGCAAATCAAAATCTCTACATAATAGGCAAGATTTGGAAGGAAATTGTATCCAAACACCCACACCCCATTTCCCCTCCCTTTCCCTTACCTCCCTTTCTCTTCCTTCCTTCCCCCTCCCCTTCCTTTCTCTCCACTTTTGCTATCCAAACACACCCTGAATAAAAATGTTAGCAGAAAAAACAGCCGGGGGCCTCAAAGACCACTAAAACTAACAAAACAGAGATTACAAACCCGAATACGGCATAAAACAACAGCCCCAGACTTGACAAAAAGAGGCTTCTTCTTCATGGGTTTCTTCGTCTTTGGATCAGTCTGCTTTAGCAGATCAACTATCTCACATTCCTCAACAACGGAATGAATATGTAAGATCGCCTTGTATCCAGCTGTGAAAATAGCCTAGAATACCAGATCAGTAAAAAGTTTATAAATTGTACTCATTCTATAAAACAAGAGGAACAAAAAATTAAGAGTTTAGATCAACAACTGCTTCCATTAACAGTCAAACGATAGACAACGAGAAAATCAAGTTACATTGTTTTTAAGATAAAAGGAGGCATTCACATACATTTTCAAGCAGCTCAAGGATTTGCAACTGAGCATTAAACTCATTAACAGCTGCAACTGGCTTGGCTGCACCAAAATAGAAATGAATGTTATTAGCCAACTTCTAAATCTTACCTCTCAAAAGGAAATCTATGAGACTATAACATGTTGAAATACATTTTATTGCTGTTCCATGTATTTAGAAGCGTACAAGTACAACTACGATGACAAACACATCACCCATGCCCATCAAAAGCTTAACCCTACCCCACCCAGCCCCATCAACTTAACCTTACCCCACCAACCCCATCAATTTTGTTTATTTCTTCCTCTCTTTTTTTTTTTATTTTACTTATATTTGTGCATTTTACTAATATTTTCATAAATATAATTTGCGAGTAGTGTTTGACTTTGTATAATTTCAATCACCATACAATTACTTGATGGCAACATATTGGTTTGGATGATTACAGATATTACAAAAAATTTAACCTCCCCATAATTTGTGAGTAGTCATTAACCTTCTTTCGATGGAAGAATTTGGAGGAAAAGGAGGGGGGATACCTACGTCTGGCTAGCAAAATTGAAAAGGAAGAAAATAGAGGCATTTTCAGATTGGCAAGTGTTGGGATACAGATTCCATACCCATATCCTTGAGTGTCACGCCAAACACAGGTATCACTCTAAAGGGGAGAGTCGAAGTTTTTTTACATAGGATTTAACAATACCATGAGGTTGACCCCCATTTACAAAAAGACACGTGAGGGTAAATCCCAAAGACATAGTTGGGTCCAATTTAGTGGGTTATTTTGTTTTATTACATATATCTCACTCGTATCTTCAATAAAACAGTAGCTCCAAAATTTAGATGCATCCATGCATACACATATGAACTCAGCATTAGTAATCAAGGAAACCAGAATCAGATTAAAACAAGGAAAGTTCTCATTGGTGCCTTAACATTTTGGCTAATTCATCTTTTGTGATTTGATGCCTTGACTGACCCTTGAGGTTTTGGCTAAATCAACTTTAGTGCCCAAATGAAATTAGTGAAACCTCGTGAAGGCAC
>VHZZ01001672.1:106262-125153 GCA_009801015.1 Silene noctiflora | reverse complement strand
TTAATCCGGCCCAAAACACTCCAGCCCAAACAATCCCTCAATATCGTCTTCTTCAATTCTTCATAAAGTGCCAAGAACTGATTAAAACAAAACGAGATTCATCATAGAGCAAAACGCACCAGTTTTCGAGAGCTGATGTCCGGGCCGGTTGACCGGCGGACGGGGCAGTCACCGGCTGAGAGGGTTTCTGCTTCAAATGGCGAATTTGCGTGCACAGGTACTGGGAGCCGGCTGGCCGGCAGCCGACGAGGCCACCGGCTGAGGAAGTTTCTGCTTCGAATGCTTCAATTACATTGAAATGGTACTGGGAGCCGGCATGGCGGCGGCCGATGAGTACTCGGCAGGGAAGTCTCCTGCTTCTTTTGCTCTGTTTCTGCCTTTTTCTTCATGTGCTCCCAGCCGGGTCTGAAAGTGGCGGCCGACTAGCCGGCTAGGACAGCAACTACTCTGTTTTCCTCATCTTTGCGTCGTGTTTGATGCTCTTGCTGATGGGTTGATTACATGACGGAGGACGATGATGATCATGGTGGGGATTGGTGATGGTGATCATGATTAATGGTGGGTGAATTGGGGAATTGGTCGAGGATGATGACAATGATGAATTGGTGATTGTCGTTGATGTTGATGGTGATGATCAGGGGTGATGAATGAAATAGACGGATTGTGGTGATGGTGATTGAAGGATGGACGAATTGATGATGAAAAATGGTGATGATTCTTTGATGAAGGGTGATGCAGGAGGAAGAAGAAGGGTCAAGGTCAATATTGGCCTTGACTTTTCTCAATGAAGCACAATTCGTTTTCGATTCCATCTCGCAACCTCGTCTTGCAATACCGTCTCACCTACCATAAAATTAATAAAATAATATTAATACAAACAATATATTAAAATATGACTAATTATTAAATCTAGCTAAGACGACTAATTATTATAAATTAGTAATTAAATGAGCTTTTTAATCAATTAAGCACTCAAAATCGAGTCGGAATAAGGAATAAATGTAGGGTAAAACGCGGCTAAATGCTACTTATCAGTGACAAAGTTTAAGTCGAAGTTAATGATGGCTTTAAGGTCATTGTTTAATCATAGTTTTGCTTAATGGATATATCTTGGGATTTTTTTTAAAATTTAACCTTTTTGTAAGCATCTTTTTCATTGGTTCAAATTCTATGATTTAAGTGTAATTATGGAGAGTGATTTAGCATATGCTACTTCTAAGGCTCCGTTTGGTAGCGCAAATCAAGTACCTATTTTCACCAAAGTAGTTTTTTTGCAAAAAGTTTCAAGTAGCTTATTTATTTGCAAGCGTTTGTCAAGTAGCATTTCTTTGCAAATAAGCTACCTGAAATGTCAAATGCTACATTAGGTAGCATTTGACATTTCAGGTATCTGATTATATTTTACATACCATTTTTACCCTTTAACATTAATAATAACAATAATAAACCATGACCTTTTACTTCCTTGACCACATATCAGCTACCTTTTCAGTTAGTTTGTCAAACAACTTTAATAAAAATCAGTTACCTTATCCGTTCTTAATTTTCAGCTACCTTTTCAGGTTTCAGGTACTTTTTCAGGTTTTAGTTACATTTTCAATCAGTTTTGTCAAACATAGCCTAGCTTGATAAAAGTTGAGCCTACGTGACTAAGTCAACCCATTGGTTAGAATTAATTAATCAGTTAGTCTTGCTTATAATAAACATGTTCGTTTCACTTCTAAACGGACTCAAATACTACCACGTAATAATGATAATACACACAAAAGTTCATTAGTCTCTAGACAACTAACCAGGGTACTTAATAATATTTATAATTTGGTTGATAAATTTTATTTTAACCATAAATTTTTAAAATGTCTTACAAAAGTGTATAAAAGATAATTCTAGATAAGTAGTTACCGCAATCTTATTTTATACAAAATAAAATTTTAAAAATAATTTAGGTTACTTAGACGAACCAATTCAAACACCAAAACTAATTAATACTTGAATACAAAAATACAAAATAATTAACTATCCCATCTTTTGCAATGTATATCTCTTTTTGATTTATTATCAAAGTACTTGTACAAAATAACCAATTATCCTATCTTTTATTAGATGACAAAACTCATTTTTTTTTAGTATATTCAATATGAGCTAACGCCGCTTCCTAACATATTGTCTTTGTCATACCAGTTACTCCTTTTGTCCTAATTATTTATTTTCCTTTTTTATTCTTTAATTTGTGAGAGGTATTTAATCAAAGGCAAACAAATGATAGAACGGAGGAAGTACTTAGTTAGGATCTTAGGATCCCACAACTGATTACGAAGCATGGTGTATATGATAAGCAATGATAATAGGTTTATAATTAGGTTTTTAAAGTATTTTATACAATAATTTGCTACTTTGTGATGGTAACTATAATCACACTTGAATTTTATATATTTATCAACTCTCTTATTATATATATATGTTTTTTTTTTATCGTTGATAGAGGTATTTCATCTAAAGGTTGAAAAAAAAATTAACGACTTGAAGCAGTTTTGACACACGAGAATCCAGGCTCACTCAAACTTGTTAAGTTTCAGGTCAAGTTTAAATTTTACGTGTAGAACAAATTCGCGTATTGTTAGACCACAGTTGGTTGATATGCCAAGTTTCTTTGTCATTTAATAATTTGTTTTTTAGTTATGTCTAATAGTCTTCGAAACTCTCAATTACTCCTTAAGGATGGTGCAAGAATGATCAAAAAGAAGAAAATCTCTAACCTAAGTCAAATATTGTAAACGAAGTAGTGGAACATTCTTATTTTGTCAAATGACAGCAAAACCATGCAAGAGTGTCATGCACTGTGGTTTCTGATACAACGAATGAAGAATTTTCATAAAAAAAAAAAATTTCGAAATTTTGATAACAAATGTTTAAACTTTCAAAAGCTTTCTTGTTTTATATAAAAATGCCTTTACACAAATCTGAAAGGCAAAAAGAATCTACTTGCAAGTTAAATTATAGTTGCCAGTCTTATTTTTACAATTTGATTTTATTTCAAAAAATGGATATTTTACTTTTCTATTTATAGAAAAATTGCAAGTTTCCATAAAATTTTATGTAAGACACTCTTTACTTTGGAAAGAGAGTTTTTATCTTGAGTCTACACACTGATTATTTTTTTAAACATTGTAAAATGAGATTACTACTAATAAGTAATAACTATTGGGCAATAGAGTAAGGAATTGTTTTAGGATTCTTTCTTAACAAATTTCTTATTCTATAAATAGACAGTCTTCTCATTTCTCATTTATTGCTAAAACTTTCTGCAATACCCCATATTTTCAGACCTGGTAATGGTTAGTCAACGTGTTTTGATAAATGTATTAAAGAAAAGGATGTTTTATAAACTATAGTTATTTTATAAATTATACTTACGTTCTTATTTTATAAATTATACTTCTTTAATTTTTATATTTAATCAGTAAGACAGAATAATATAATAATAGTAATTACGTTAATAATATTAATGCTAATGATAATAATACTAGTAGTATGACATAATAATAATACTAATAGTAATAATAGTAATATATGGTAATCTTACTCATAATAGGAATATATGTAATAATATAATATAATACTCCCTCCAAATATATATGTTCTTCCCATTTCTCTATTATATGTGAGTAGTATTTTAATGAAATTGGGAAGAACATATGAATTTGGAGGGAGTAATATAATACTATTTGGTAAGCTTTCTAGTCCTTTTCTAATTGCTACCTTAGACTACTATATAAGCTCACCTAGACCTCTTATAAGACCTAATTTACACAATAGATCTCACAATTCACATAAGAGAGAGAGAGAGAGAGAGAGAGAGTAAGGGTTTCTATATCTCTATAATTTGCCTCAAGGTAAGATTTGTTTACGTAATTAATTTATAATTAATTAATAGTAATTAGAATAATTAGTAGTTCGTAATTGTTTAATTAATTCAATTTAATTAGTTTAGTTAATTAGTTAGAATAAATAGTAATTTTTATATTATTAGTTATTTATTAAGTGACGAGTGTATTGAAGAGTGATATTCTTATTTGCTTATTGAAATTGCTTATCGGATTGCGTTATTGGAATATTTGCTATCCAGGTAGTATATCTACTCGATTAATGTGTCAATGCTTTGTATCTTACATCATTGATTGGATTGTTGATGTGAGAATTTATGATGATTGGAATATTCGTGATTGGAATATTATTGGTTATTGAGATTATAAGATTGGATTGGATTATTATCTTTGTTGCATTCATTGTCATTCATTGGCATATATTGTACGGGATGAGTATTATTTTGTATTGGCCTAGCCTGTTCTGCAGGACATGTCGCTGGGTGTTATTGTGCCTCATCTTCGGGTTGAGATAATTGTATACCCCGGTCCAGGCATTGGCGGGATGAATGGGTGTCTCGGAGATGAATGGGTGTCTCGGAGGATGGCCAGTTGCATACATATAGCATTGCATTTATAGCATTTACATTATTATTGTGTATATATTCTACTCGACCATTGGTTGACGTATTTTCTATCTATGTCAAAAATAAAATTTATGCCTGATTTAATGAATGGCGTCCTGTGGTGAACCAATTAATATTTTCGGTTAATTGGGGAGCATATTAATTAGCATGTATTTGACTAAGCTTTTGGGCGCTCAGGGCGTGAGGATTTTAGTCGGACTGGAGGATTGACTTAGAGTCTAGATCACTTAGTCTTAGACATTTATTTAGTATTCAGTCTTTATTTATATTCCACTACGTAACTTGTAATTTAATTATTAATACTTTATTTATTTAAGTTGGACAAATGTAATAAAGTCATTATTCAGTTAGATTTATTTAAAGTACTGTGGTTTGTATTCTTTATTATTCACTGCCTCGAGACTTCGAGATGAGTAACGGTCTTATTTATCTAGGAATGTCTTGCTAAAGGCTCTTAGATAAATAGGGGTGTTACACTTTCTAAGAGCATTTATTGAGTAAACTTTGCAAATCATTTATGAGTCAAAGACTTTGTTTTCTTAAGTGTTTTGCAAAATTGTTTTAAGTCTTAAAGCTTTCAAGTGGTTTCGAAATAGCTGACAAATCTTCTTGTATCAGCTCATTGCACTGTGACATAATGAGTTTGTTTCATGATTTTCGTGTTTAAATCTTAATTGTAATCTTCATGTTCTTAAGTAAACTACTGAGATTCTGACTCTGTAAACCTGTGAGATAAAACTTATAAACTCTTGAAGCGGATTAGCTTTAAGTTTAAGTTGCAACCTGGATTGGTTGGCGAGTTATATATTTTCATTATAAGTGATTTAGTAAGTTTGAGTAAATTTCTAAACAAGTAATAAAATAACGGTTGGACGTAGGCCTCGGAGTAGAGGTTGAACCAATTTTTAAACATCGTCTTGTTTGTTTATTTACTTTTACGTTCATTTACCTTTGCTTACTTCTTGTTAATCTCGCTATTTGTTCTGTGCCACAGTCAATCATTTTTTTTTTGATAAGGTAATAAAACTATATTGATCCTCTAAGATAGGACCAACATATCTCATCCTTTCGAATGATAGAGGTAAGTCGAAGCCACCGGCTTTCAAACCACCTCGAAAGAGTTGGGCATGAATGTCCAATAGAAGCCATAAAGTCGACAAATTTGTTGGCTTCATGAAAGTAATGTTTAATTATTATCACTTCGTCAAAGAACTGAAAATCTAATTTTACATCCTTGATAATACTATAAATTTCCAAAGGAATTTGCCAAGTACTACATACGGATTGAGTTGATAACACATAAATTATCACCTTCCATAATTAACTTTGATATTCCAAAGTATTTAGGCGCTAAAATGCCTTCTTGTAAAGGAGAGCTTCCGCAACAAGAATATTATTAAATCCATACTTTTTAGCTTCTAATAAAACGACTTTACCATTATGACCTCTTATAGAATATTTTAAAGCAGCTTTACTACCATCTATTTTCAATTCGTCAAAATTTAGCTTTAGAAACCCATTTCTAGGTTTCTCCCACCAAATTTCTTCCTTACTAATAGTATTTCTAACCGATACGTCTTTATCAAGATTGTTAAGATCCTTATGTCTAGTTCCATTTCAAATCTTAATGCTATTATTACATAAAAGAATAAGTTTGCTGATATTGATATGAACTTCATTAAAAATAATGTTATTTCTATGGAGCCATGCATTCCACCAAATAAATACAATCTTAATGAAATCGGCTTCTGGACTTGAAGGTAAAGCTTTGACTTGCAATGTTATCATATATTGCCAAAAAAAATTTAAATCTAATGATATTCATGTCTTGGATAACAGAACCAATCAAGGAACATTTGAAATGTCACAGTCAATCATAATATGACATAAATCAACCATACCTACTTGTGAACTTATAATCTATTAAGTTTCTCAAGTCTTTGTACTTAAAAACTCTTACTGGTGTTATCAAATAACCAAAGCTAAGTAGAAAATTTTAAAAGGTAAACTTAATTCACCCCTCCCCTATATAGTATGAATTGGATGATGTTGAATCTAAACCCGATCACATGACATTCCAAAATAATGCTAGACTAGATATGATAGACTGATAGATCATGGATTTGTTTGTTTATATATACTCGAATTTATGTGACTTACGTGATCTAAATTCGAAATCTACAAGATTATACCAAAAAGATAGCATGCATCATACCAAACAGTTTGCCCTACGAGCATATGTGATTTTATCATCGAATAATGAGTCACAAAACTCCAAGAAACACCATATGATTAGGTACTTCATGCATAGTGCTCTCCTAGGAAGCTTTCGATCATATGGCAAACATTGATGAGATGAAGGTAGGCCCTTATCTTTTTCTCCCCCTTTGTTTCTGTTGTTCAAGAAATAATATAATCTAATCCAAAAAGGAAAATGAGTTGGCGTTACCGGGTAACATCCAATATTGGCGTCACCCTCTCACATGCAATAAGTAGGAACCCTTACAATAATGGATGCATGTGAAAGGATGACACCCAAACTCGACGCCACCCGGTGACGTCCTATCATTATACAGAGTGTACTTTCTATGAAAATCGAACATGATTTAAATATCAAGTTTAACTATATTTCTTACATCTTTTTATAATGCGTATCATTATCAATAAATATAAATAGCTGTTTTGCTATAAATAACCTCCGATTGATAGCTGACTAGGGCAATGAATTAGCTTGGAGGATGGTCGAGTAGGCTAAGGCTCCATAGCTTAATCAATTTTTCGACTTTATTAACCCGCACTCGATTGATAGTATTATTGTTCCGAATTTGTTGGGAAGAAAATTTCAAACAGTGATAACTATTAATTGAAATAGGAGAAATACTCTCCAGTAAGTTCAAACTACGCTTTAAGAAAAAAATAAACCGAACAATTATACATAATTTTCAATAATAATCCGAAATCAAAGGTTCCAAATAAAAGCCTAGAATGACAACTTGATCAACACTCCATTCATTACATTACAAATGACAAATAGCACAAGGCAAACTGGCAAACCAATCAATCCTCCTTTAATTTCATTATTATAAACAATGGTGAAGTAAGGCACTAACAAGAAAAGTAACCCTTCTTCAATTTTGAGAAATACTAAAATTTGCAAATTGCAACTAATAAATAAAATTACAACTCCATCAATATGCGTTTGTTTGTATGTACTCACCTATTATGTACTCCAAACTCAAACCATAACTTTTCTCAACCACAAACCTTTATATATTTTCTTGCTCCGACACTAACTAAGAATTTACACTCTCCCTTATCTATATTCATCAATCAAATTATCCATATTTTCGAATATGCGAGAGCAATTTTGAAATATAGCTAAATCGGACTACATAAAAGGGACTTCTCCGTCCTTTTCCCTAAGATGTTTTTCATCGTTTTCATAAAAAGTGAACCTTCAATTATTATTTTTTTTTAAAATACTGAATACTCCCTCCGTCCCGGTCATTTGTTGTCCTTTGGTTTTGGCACAAAGACCAAGGAAAGAGGAGATAGCCAATTATAAGATGACAAGTGGACTAAATTGAATGTGAAAGATCAAATTACTCATCAAATGCAATCTAAAAATAGAAAGGACAACAATTCATTGAGACACCCAAAAATAGAAAAGGACAACAAATGACCGGGACGGAGGGAGTATTATATAATAATAGTACAGTTTTTTGAAAAATTATATCTTTAACCAACAAAAAGCAATATAAATTGCTAAAAATAAGGTCAAAATGTTGTTTTAGAAAACCGTAAATATATATTTAATCAGGATTACCGAGTATCATAGTGAAAAGGAAGGAGTATTACTCGGTGTCAACAAATATATATGCATATACATTATTAAGGAGAAGAACTATCACAAACTACCTCATTTTCAACCAATTTCCTATGGAAATTTCTATGGCAGCTACATGCAGCACATAAGAGAGCATTAGGTGTGCCTTGAGCTCCACTAGCCATGAACTCTGTGCAACCATCAACTGCGTAACCTCCTATACTTGCTGCATGATTCTTGAGGCACTCTCCATGTCCTACCACCGACGTATTATTGTTGTTATTATTATTATTATTATTATTATTATCATTATTATAACTTCGTCTCCTCGATTCTTCTTTCTCTCTTTTAACCACCATTTGCCTCTTCTTCATCACTTGTTTCTAGCTCTAGGGAAATTTGACAACCAAGCCCTAGTTTTCGAGTCTATATATTGCTGTAAGGAAAGAAAAGTAGATTAACCAACCTACCTGGTTTTTTCTATAAGAATGATGAAAATGAACGTAAAGGGTTTACAAATATGAATGTTTCAGAGACCATAAGATCAGCGACTTTGTGAAAAATTATTGCGAAAAGAAAGTTTAATAAGGGCACATGTATATGTAAACGTAAGTCTAAGAGAGCATATGACATGTCCTATTTATAACCTTTATAAACCGTTATGATGTTGTTTTAATTATTTTGTTTACCTAAAAAGTGATAAAGTCAAAGCCTAAAGTTAACCACTAAAAGTATTGCAGAATTTACAGGTAATAAGCAAAAATGGACATAAAATGTGGGCTCTAAGAATGGTTGGAGAAGAAGAACCTACACTATATCACAAAGTAGGAGTCACATTTATATCTTTTCATAATTATTATTATAAATTAGTACAAATCCTAAATGAGAAGAAGTGACGGTCCAACGGCCTTATAATAAGACATATTATAATTATAAAAGAATACAAATATAAAAAGAGTGATGAGAAATGTAGCTTTGTCAACAACCCTAATGATAATATAGAGTAGATATTAACTAAATAAATTATAATCGTATTCTTTTTTAATAATTCAATATGATTATTTTTCTTTTTTGGTGTAAATCATTTGATTTAGTTTGGATTCAAGTCAGGTAGGACAGTAAAGTTATTTCTCATGTTTTATGAGTCTTAACACGACTCCATTCACAAGACTTGTATTCGAGATCTTTAGTTAAGTTAGAACAGCTCAATACCAATTGATGTAAGGTTTCAATATGATTATGAAATTGTACTTTTATAAAAGCATTTTTTTCTACTAGTTCAATGGTATTAATATATGCATAATAAAGTCACTAAATATCTTAATTTGTGCAAATGAAAGGCCAAATCACCTTAAAAGCTAAAGACGCTCCTTAAAAAGAGTACAAATCGATATGGATCCTCTTTTCCGTTCAAGCATACTAATTTTGACAAAAAGAAAATACCCTTCAAACATTTCTCTTAGCAAAAAATGATAAATAGGGAAAACACTATCACTCCATACTAATTTTGACGAAAAAAATGGAGAGGATCCAAATCGACAAAACATTTATTAATAGTTGGGTTAGCCTTTGGAGTTGGGCTCTACAGAACTATTCAAATTAAGTGGGCCCAAAAGTGTGGGCGGTGGCATATAGTAGAAATCAAGATGGGCCGTATCAACAACCCATTGTCTATTTCCTTGACATTCTTACATACCAACAATACCCGGATTTAAAACTAGGGCCACTCTAATAATCCGGTAGGCCATAGTCTTTTAGGAGTATTTAGAGCTAGCAAGTCTGATCCAGTTCGAGTAACCACACTCAAATTTGAGCAAACCCGATTTGATAAGACTCGAAAATGTTCTGACCCGAAATCAACCCGTAAACTTTTCAAGGCCGACCCAAAACCAAACCCGACAAGACCCGAGACGATCCGTAAAACGAGCCGACCTAATTCATGTATTGACCCGACCCGACCCGACCGAATGATAACTCAAAATTCACCCTCAAACTGACCCAATCTGAAAGATATCCCCGAAAAGTGAAAGTTGACCTGGTTCTTACGTTTTTGAAAATCAGGGGGTAAAAAAAATGTTTTCAGTCACATTTCTACCTTTTGTTCCATTTTTTACCACTTTAACAATTTTTTTTCTATTTTTTCCTGATTTTCTGTAATTTCTTTAATAATATTTTTAATACTAGGGGAATTTTTTTGAAAAAAAATCAAAAAAATCTAATTTAAATAAATTACCTTTTTATAAAACTGTGCGCGAAATGCCGAAAATTGATAATAAAAATTATCAAATAAAAACTAACATTAAATTTGAATTAAAAATTTGGAACTAAAATCAAATATTTGAAATTTTGACTTTGCGCCAAGACAAATTTTCAATTTCCAAAAAGGTTGCAAGACGAATATTCAACTTTCGATTTAGCGCCAATGCTCGAAATTCAATTCTTTATCTTAGTGCCAATTTTGAAAATTCAAAATTCGTTGAACTCAAAATACTTCTTATCTGAATAACTAAAAAATTGATAACATTATGTTTTATTACTCAAAATGTAAATTTTATATTTTCAAATTACTTTTTAAATGTGTTCGTAATCCAGCTATTTATTGAAACAAACAAATAGTTTACAATAGTATATGTTTTCGTCACATATTAACAATTTACAACAATTACTCAATCTCATCATGAAGTCACTAATTATGAACTACAAGGTTCGTGCAAAAACTCATTTGATACTAAACGTTACATTCTAAAACTACTTCTGAGTCTTATGTGACACACAACCTTCCAAGTGGACTTATTAACAATAATCGCTACTAAATACCACATTTCATCCCTTCTTATGTCATTAAAACGTCGTTAATCAGCCAATAACATGTTATAATGTCGTTTAATGGAACCAGAATCGCGTTTCGACGTCTTTAGTACATTGTAAAACTTAAAAATAATCTTTTAAAGTTTTATTCAAGTTGCCATGTCATAAGTCGGTGCAAGTCCTACTATTTAGGATTCTATCGGTTTACCGGTTAAACTTAATTAGGGTCAGTACAGCAAATTTCAGGATTTATCAGGTCAGATTTCGGATAAGTTCGGTTGGTTCTTCCGGTCTGGTTGACTTTTGCTAACTTTACCAGAATTCAACTGCTACAAGCTAGTAACTAATCGAAAAAAATCGACTCGATAATATATTGAGAAGACTAACTAGGCAAAACCTATCATAAACGCGAAATGAGCCGACATGATAATGACCTGACTCGATAGTGAGCTGACTCAATAATATACATGTTAATAATGCGACTCGACAATGACTTGACCCAACTAAAACCCAACACAAACCGGACCCGACAAATCTATCTGAATGACCCGACCTGAACTCGGCCTATGAATCAACGCGACTAACCCGACCCATATTTCCATAACTGACCCGAACCTGACTCTAATGCAATCACGACTCAATATGACCTGAACTCAATATGTGGCTAAACTTGTCGTGAGTCTCCAAATTAATATTTTTATCCACTACAAACTCTAACTAGTAGCAAGTGTAAGTAGGGGTCGATCCCACAAGAAATAAAGGTTTTTTGTCGATTTAATGTGTGCAAAAGTTAAGTAAAAAATGGGGGGTTTTGTTATGTTGATTGATCTAATCTACCAAAATAGTAATCTAATGCAATAAAATGTAAAACGATATAATAAATGAATATGTAAGCAAATATGAGAATAATTCTTGGACCAAGTAATTTTCATCAATTAGTTATGAATTGATCATTGACTCTTCTAATATATTTCATTATTGAATACTTTGCTATGAAGTTGTTGACTTCTAATTCCACATAAGATTAGTTATTAGCTATAAGCGTAAACAAATAACCCTTACAATATTGTCAATTTAGTCAAGCGCTTAATCGTGTCAAGATTGTAGAATAAAACAATGAAATTTAGCAAAGATGAATTAATGAAGAAAACAAATGATGCTTCACTATGATTCATACAAGTTTAATCATTTATAACTCAACAATGATGAATTACCATACTACTTGATGAATTATAATTGCTACAATGAAATAGATAAACAAATACAAGATTCATTCACCTAATCTAGCAATGTTAATTAAATAACAACTAGTTATCATTCTAGATGCATAATTAACAAACCAACATTAATCCAAATTAAACTTGATATTAAAACAATGAAATCAAAATAAAATAAGAGTCTTACAATTCAAGAACTAATTAAGCTTTAAGAACTTCTTCCAAGATGTAGAACTTAGCCCTCCATACAAATAAAACTAACTAAATAAACTATAAATTGGAAATTATTTTTGTGTATTCTAATGATTAAAATGGTAGAAAAGTATGTTAAAGTATCTCAAAAGTGTTCAACATCATTTCCTTATATAAGTCTTTAAAGAACATCTTCATAAAGTCTCATAAAGTATGAGCATAATTGTCACAATAAAAGAGAATTAAGGAGTTGTCGGAATCCAATGTTGAGCCTCTCCTAGTGGCATTTTGCCTCTCCAAGAGGCTAGAAGTTCAAGAGTTTTTGCTTTGCCACTCCAAGTGACATTTTGCCTCTAGGAGAGGCATTACCTTGTGATGCTTTCTTGTTTTGACCTTAGTCTTTGGTCTTGACTTGCTTCAAAATCCACACTCGCATGACATTTTTAGCCCAATACCAACCTCTAAAGAAGGCATCTCCATACATAATAATAAATCATTCCATTTAACCCATAAGTACACTCAAGTCCATCCCAAAACCAACACCAAAGACATATGAACTGAAATCCACCAAAAATGCTTCTCAACCTACAAATTAACCATCAAATAACCTTTATTAACCCCTACTAATCTAGACTAATCAATATAACCTGACCAGATCAGTTCGACCCAAATACGACACAACTGACCCGATTATCACTTCTACTAATAGGGTTGGATTTGTCTTGCATAACAATTTTACACTAACATATAGTAAAACAAATTCAAATAAAATCTTTTTAATGTATAAAAAAATCTATTCTAACATCACATTTTTGTATAAATGTGAATAAAACTGCCTTAGATTTATAAAATAACACAAATTCTCATTGAAAACGGGCACTATTTGTTACAAATTAAAGACAGATAGTATTCCTTTCACAATATGCAAGTGACATTATCCATGAGGTGCTCCATTTCTCTCCCACTTGCCCTCTCACTTGCCTTATTGTGAGAGAGGCACAATCTGTCTTCAATTTGTAACGAATAGTGTCCATCACAACCAAGACACTATACAACAATTAACAAAGTTTTATACTTTCCACTTGGCTAAGCAGATTACATGTGGAGAACAAATAGTGGCGGCTAATCATGTTGGCTTGTCCAACGGTCCACACATGGTCAATGTAAAGGCTTCACAACACTTGTCTCGGTATAATTTGTTCACCAAAACCTCTTAAGAAGAAATTTATGTAATCCGTTTTGTTTTGTAAATGTGAAGACAAAACTATTAGGAGTAATATCTAATCATGATCATGGCATATCCTAAGTACATCCTTTCAATATCTAGTATGACCCCATCTATCATTTATAAGCAAAGATATCGATCTCTACCCCCTTTAATTAACTTGCTATTCATGATGTATCGGATTAGGTCGAGTCCGTCTGATCATTATCGGGTTTGATTATTTTTTCGCATTAATTTAGTTTTTACCAATAAATTAGCTTTTAACCATTATATGGTTTAGTTACTCCATTATTAATTCAAACGTATCGAACTAAACACAAATCACATTCATTTTGATAAATATTAAGTTTAAAAATTATATGATCATTAATTTAATCAGATCAATATTGGGTCGGGTTCATATCAAATCGGGTCGAGTTCGGGTAACTGATCATTGGGTCGTGCCGTGTTATGAGTCATCATCAAGTAAGGTCGGGTTAGTTTCGGTTTACAACATTCTCAGATTATGCTGAGTCGGGTCACTCTGGTCGGGTCAGGCCTGCAAGCTTTAGCAGTTTAGCCTATTAGATGGAAAAAAATGACTCCTAAAAGATTATGTTTTATGGTAAATTTGCATAAAATCGCCTTACGTCATAACTCATAAGTCATGATTGATTTTCACATGTAGACATTTTTTTTTTTTTGCCAGGTGGGTTATCTTACGTGGACTAAGGTATAAACTTACGTACATATAATATAAAAAAGGATATTCTACATAGTATCGTTGTATTTTTGCGATTTTTAGATGGTATCCTTATACTTTTTGAAACATACATGGTACCCCTAACATTAATCATTAATCATTTCCGTAACCCTAAACTTTTATTCCGTCGCTTTATTTCGTTAACTAATGACGTGGCTGGTTATTTGACCTTTCTTTTGATTTAATCACATGATTATTAACCTCTAATATTATTAACTTCAAACTAAACATTACCCATCTGTGACCGCCCTAAACCTCACCTACCAAAAATCTATCATGAACATTTGTGTAATTACTCCATCAAGTGATGCTTTAAACTACCATTAATCTCTCTTTCCACCGACGACAATTAATCATCAACCACCTAACCCCTTCTTCATCGCACCACCACACTTGTAACTATCACCAACTTTCGCCTAGTCTTCTTCATCGCACCACCATCCATAGTGTTAAGTTTATTAGTTTTAAGCTAATATTATTAGAGGTAAATCATGTGATTGAATTAAAAGAGAGATTAAACAAACAGTCATGTCATCAATTAACAGAATATATTGACGAAATAAAAGTTTAGGGCTACGAAGCTGATTAACGATTAAAGTTAGGGATACAATGTATGTTTCGAAAAGTGAAGGGGTATCAGGTAGAAATCGCAAAAATACAAGAGTACTACATATAAAATCACTATAAATAAGTTTTAAGCAAATTTATATGAGACAAATGAACAAAGTGTATTGATTATCTGTGTTTCAAGCTAAGGCATCATTCATTTTAAGAATGCATAATTAATTGTGCACAATGGTGTGCTTCTTTTACTAAAACTCTTTTTATGGTAAATCCATTTCACCCTTAATAAAAAAAGCATGATGGTTGGTAATAGTTATTTTAGCAATATGGTATGGACAAAATCTCGACTAAAACCATACGTCTCTTGTGTTAGAACTCATGTCATATATATGGGAGAGTTTTACCTTTATTACACTCTTGTAAGTTGTAACCCTACCTAACTGAAATCCCGACTAAATCGAATGGTATACGCAAAAAATATCAATTTTTTGTATCTCTATCTATTATCATAATGAAAATCTATAATTATTGCCCATATTAATAGTCAAACGCCAAATGAAATTTCCATCTTCCGTTCATCTAACATTTGCATCCTCAGAGTCTCTTACGGAGATTTCCAAAATTAATCAACAAATCTCTTTCATTTATTTTTTAATTTCTCCTCCTCATTTATTTTCATTTTTGTGTTCTCTTTATTTACATCGTATTAGTTTTCTTTCCTCCCTTATTAATTTATTATGCTACTAATCACATTGTAAATTGAAGTTGTGCGGATTTTTTTTATGGTGAAGGTAAGATTATTGTTCTTTATTTTCTTTTTTTAACAGGTCATCATTACAGATATATAGCATTATATGTACAACCGAAGCCAAAAAAACCATGTTTATGACAAAATTTATATTTGAATGTCATATTTACATATGTTAAGGGTATTTAACGTTCATGACTTTGTATCTCTATAAATTTTTTCGATACACAAATTTTGAATAATGACGAATTTTGTTTATATGACCATGTTCAACTCATTTTCATCAAAATTTAGTGATTTGCTAATTCGTTTTAGAATTAAATAAATACATAAACTCTAATGTATTAATGTCCTTTGGTATATTAAATTATATAGTCACTAAATTGAGTTCATTTATTAATAATACTTACTTTGTCAACATTTTTTTGTTTTCTTATAGGTTAATGTATTAAATTAACATTTAAAAATATTCTAGATGTGGAATTTCAGATTGTTTGAGAGTCACATACAGAGTATATAATAAATATCGGCTTTTCTAACAATGTGCCAAATAATCAGGTGTTGTTGTTTTGACAAATACAGGTGAAAAATTAGATATACAAGTCGCAAAAAATGGGTTGCTGCGACGTATCAATTCCAAACAACTTGAATAAAACAATGTGGATAGTAGTAATGGTAATGACAATGGGGATTGTGAAACCAATTGAGGGAAGGATACACTTATATATAAAGAACGAGATGGTACGACCGGTCATATTCCGGTGCCAATCAGGGAGCGAGGACCTCGATTACCGTGTACTCAAGCCCAACGAAACATTTGATCACAAGTTTCCCTTTATTAGCTTTGGTCGTCTGCTCTATTTTTGCCACTTTTACGTTGATCAAAAGGATAAAGTATTCACGGTATTTGATGATGGGATAACACAAGTGTGCATTCCGTCTATAAACTACCCAGATTTGCCTCATCCACAGTGTTATAGTGGACACCCCGTATGGATTATCAGAGAGGATGGATTTTATAGGAGATGTGACTTCCTTTTTGTTCCTAGTAGTACATGTTATCGAGCAGATCTCCCCTCCAAAAAATTTGATAAATTGTATAAATGGTGATGACTCATTAAATTTATAATCTACAATATATAAAAATACAAGTTTCGGAATTTCTACTTCATATATGACTATATATGATCTTGATATTTGACTTTTTTTAGCAATTTTAAAGTAATACTCTTATTTTGTATGATGTCATTAAAAGTAATTATCTTATACTTCAAAAAATAATTTAAAAATGACAAAATTACTTATGAACTTAAAAATTCTATTTTTTTCAGGGATAACATAGTTTCTTAACCGTCTTTCGGTGATCACACACCTTCAAATGCAAAATGATGAAAACGAAAAGTGCAAAGTAAATGCCAAATGAAACATAAAAATACAGAATTTAGATCTAATATACAAATTAATATAGAACTCAAGTTAAACTTATAGTTTTGAAAATTAAAAACTTTAGTTTTCGTTTATAAAAACATAATTGGGAGAGACCTGGTTTGATGTCGCCACTAATTTAAGTAAAAATTAATATTTCGAAAGAACTTAAAAGTAAACAAAGTATAACATATAAGAAGATTTTTGGTAAGACATTTGATAAAAATCAAAAGTGAACAAATAAATAATTTTGTTGAAAAAAACTCTCTCATCTTCTTTTTCTCTCAGAAAAACCCTAGCCTTCATCAATCAAATCTAGGGCTTCCATCGACCGTTAATCGATGGTAAGCCTCCGAAATAGCTTTATTTATCAATTACTAGTATGGAAAATTATGAATTAATCAATAAGAGTCTCTTTTTTGGTGAGATCCATTTGTCAGTCTCTATTTTCGGAGTTTTTTCAGTCATTGTCTTTCTAAGGTTTAGTATTTTTGGAATTATAGATAAGAGCGGTTTGTTGATGATTCGTCATACGATTCTACAATGAATATGCGTTATTCGTCAGCGATCTATGGTGCCAGTGGAAGGTAAATTTTCTCCATCAATGAATCAAACGAAGGGTCCCCTTAAAAGCTACATGAAGAGAGCGATATAAGGACGAGCCGAATTGTCATATTATGTTTTGAGATCCGTAGTTTTACAGGAGGAATTTGTCTCTTGGTTTCTATTAGAATTGTTTTCAATTATACTTATCTTTTGTAAGTGTCCTTTGACGTTTTATTAATGAATTGATCTTTTCCTTAAGAAAAACAAAAAAAAAGTGAACAAATAATTTTTAAAACAAAATTACAAAACAAAGAAAGATAAATAATGCAAATAAGAATTGGTAATAAAAATCCACATGTATCATTTCTCTCCAACGTGCTCTCACCTCTCTGTCTCACCATACACGCTGCTTAATCCCAAGAAATCTCATATCGCGTTCAATCAGTTTGAATTGAGTTTTATGGTCTTCCTCTACCTCCTGACAACCTTTTATGCTCCCCAGGTTTCGAGCCAACTAACTAGTGCAACCATAGATCTCTATTATTTCATATGACCAACCCATTCTAGCCGGCTCAAGAAGTCTGTCGCTATTGCAAACATCACTGGGAGAGACCTGATTTGATGTCGCCACTAATTTAAAAGATCGAGATTGACGACCTGCACTTCATTATGTGACCGCATATAATCATAGTTAGTGTACATGCCATACGCCCAAGTCGAATGCTGGAGTAGATTATTGTCGATTCGGTTGTAATTGACTTACTAAACCTTTAAGAGTGTTAAAGGGCGCTCCTCGGAAAACACCACTACTACTAGCTACACTAGGATGGGAAAAAACACGAGTTACGTTACAAAAAATGGACTCATAATGGTTATATACAGTAAAAAAAAAAAAGCAGTTCTAATTTCTTCTCTATACGCTTTTTCATCCCAATATAAACACATTAATTCCTTATAAGTTATAAATAGCATCCGACTATAAAATTCCCAGGACATTTCAAGGACATGATAATGCAATGCATCACCACTGCAACTTTCACATTGTCTTTAAATGGTGAAAATTTTGGGTTTTTCCAAGGGAAAAGAGG